>MU392617.1:0-184552 GCA_022578505.1 Nemania abortiva | reverse complement strand
CCCCCCCCCCCCCCCCCCCCCCCCCCCCCCCCCCCCCCCCCCCCCCCCCCCCGCGCCCCCCCCCCCCCCCCCCCCCCAGGGTGTCGTTCATCCAGTCATCCAGCTGCGAAGCGCATACTCGATTGAGAGGTCGTATCTTACGCAATGGCTCGGCAGTCAGCTAGTCAACCGACAGGTAAGACCAATTGGCAGCCCTAATCCTCCCGCGCGCGCGTACCAAGGATCAATTAAGCAACCGGCTGTCGGAGAGCGGGAGGGGCTTCCCGGAGAACTGGACCCGAATGGCACTATGTAATGGACAACATGATTCAGTACCAGGAAGGTTCCTAAGTCACCTCGACGAACCCGGGCACTCCACGCGACATGTGAGGAACAAGCCGAACCTCGCTTGGTGAAGCGGCAAGATAGCATACCTGTCAGACATACATAGGTCCAGCGGGTTCGTCATAGTAGCCTCAACTTGCGCATATAATGCACCCGACGGATTACCGTTCACTCCGTGTCCATGTCATGGTGAATCACCCCGACTCACCAGCGTGTCAAGTGCGTTTCCCTACTCCCCTCCGCCTATCCAGAACCATCGTTGCTAATTTCTAAGCGACAGCGGAAGGAACGGCGATAAGTAATAAGCATCGCATCGAGAAAAAGGAAAGGGGGGGGGAGGGGGGGGCACCGATCGTTCCAGTGGTGGGAAGCATCTGACATACATATATGGAACCATCATCCTGACCAAGACCGGCAAGCCGTGGGTTCCTTAGAGCCAACATGGGCAATACAACAATGTATTCGCCTTTCGGAGCTAGGGGTTCGAAATAAGTGGCGTTTTATAAAGGACACGCCGGCTGGGCCTTAGGGGGTGGCAGGAAGAAAGGCGATAGAAGTAATTTTGCATTCGATCTCACGATATCATGCTCGTTGTTTGCCTGACGAGTAACGTTTTACTAGTACGTGATAGTACCAGTGACATCCATGCGAGCATCAGACCGTTGAGCTTACTCGAACAGCAAAAGAAGGGTAACATCAGCCCTTTCATTACGACGCCCCGTCTCTTTACCTATGTACACCACCCACTTCTACACTCTACGCCACGCGCCTTGCCCTGCAGGAACCGCACCTGTCCTACTCACACACAAGTGCTAAGGCTATTTCACTGCCTAGTCGGCACCATCCGCCCCTCCACATAACACTCAGACCCGTCTATACCCGCTTCCCGGAGCCTCGGTACGCCGTGGCGCATCATGGTGGTGTAGGAAACCAAGGCAACGGCATTTAATAAGTTCAGATATAGAAACATGTCGGGTTCACCAGGTCCAGGAGCTTATACCGGGCAATCACTTTCGCGCCACATGAGCACATGCACAAGCGTAGCATATGACATGAGTTGCTAAGAATCATTCTTACGTATACGCAACTATGATACTTCCAATCACCGACGTGAAGGCCGTTAGATCACAGTATGATAATAGAAAGACGAGGGCGAAATTTGCCACATATTTGAGATGTTTACGTCCTATTAGGCTCTCTACAAGGCATGCACATATGATGACACTTGAATTGCCTCGTGTTTCTCACTTCCGAGAATATAAACCCATGAGAACAATGTGAGAACAGCGGTGTGGCATCATGGACAAGCGATCGGCTTCAATTACTCGACTGGCCTGCAACCAGCCAACGAAACACAGCCTTTGCTCTATCTTTGTAGTCTTGTACTGTAAATAGTATTTCAAGGCGGACAAGAGAATTAGGAAACCGGTCCTCGCCGAGAAAGAAGGGAATGAGGCTGAGGGGTTTCGGACTACGACACCGCAAATCACACACTCTATACACTGGCACCGCAACATCGTATTCGTGTAACTCACCGATATTCCCCTTTTAAGTATGTACCAATTCGCTTAAGCCGCACCTGCGAGCTGTCCTCCTCCCCTCTATGATTGGGCGTGATTACCATGTAGGCGGGCAGACAAAATAGACACAAGTCTGTGTCAGATGTCCTTTGCTATTTCAAGCGAGGACCCCGGATGGAAAAGGATCCGGTAACTGTGGCACAGACAGGACCGACTATTTACAGACACCGGGCTGGACAACGAATAGCAAACAGATACTAGTCTGTCAAGAGCTAGGTATCAGGTCTGATCTGATCTGATCCGATCCTATTAGGCTTGGTCCGGACTCGGTCAGGCTCCGGCGCCGTGTATCCACAACTACTGAGTACGTTGTTTGTAACTTTATGTCTTCCAGACTTTCTATGATCTTACTTTCCTGGCGTATTTGTTTGACTTTCGCCTGGCTCATTCCCCCTTTCTATCATTCCCGGAATGCATGCGTAATTGTGTCTATGGACGTAGATGTACACTATCGCTTACATAACGAAGATCTCAGTCTGGAATACATTTTCTCTATTGATAACGCTCATGTCATCCAACGTATTACTGTAAATTTACGAGGACTTAGATGGGTGCTCCAGACCAACATAAATGGGACCAAATATGTGTGAAGTATAAACACGCCAAGCTACCAAATCTAATAGATCCTTCACGGACGGGGGAGGAGTGTACAAACTGAGGAATGCTCTCGAGCTTGATATCTTGATTTGGGCTGTTAAGCACCAGAGACAGACAAATATGAGTCTCCGATAAGGTAGCTAGCCGTGAGTTTAACAGACACACTATAGCCTGGCGTACACAACATGGCAACGAGACCGAGGATGAGTTTGGGTTCAACAAGATGATTTCTCCTGTATGAGTGATCGTCCTCCTCTTGAAAGATACATGAAACCTTGGGCTCTACATTTCGAGGCGTACTGACCCAAGTTTTTTGCCATCGTTGAGACGGCTATTAAAATACAGAAGTGCGTTTCTATGTTCGTCGTATCCATTTAGAGCGGTCTAGTTTCATTCGCAGACTGCCTAGCTTTGTACTAGTGAGAAGCCATTCCTTTAAAAGCCAAGGCATCTCCTATCCACTCTTCCCTTCCAAGCGCGGTTCAATTAGTTGGTACAGTGCATATAGTGCATATACCGGAAGGAATAACCTCCCGTCTTTTACAGTCCAAGCCTTCGTCTCCTTTTCCGCCCTTTATCATCGTGGAGAGGCTAGGGAACATCGGGCTTGGCGGTCTATTTCTCTGTGGTTCGGGGTGGCTTGCATCAAATTGAAGGAGGTATATAGTGAGAATCTGAAGGACAATGGAGACAGTATAAAGCGATTCATGTCCGAGTAGCCATGGGCGGCTTGCCTGAATACCATAAAAATAGTCCTATCGCATCATAGTGGTATAGTACACCGTCATGCAGAAGCAAAACGGTAGTTAAAAAAAGGAATGTCAAGACTCCGGTTCGTGATATTCGTCCCGTGGCATGGCATTAGAAAGAGATACCCAATTGCCCTCCATGATGCATGGTGTAATCGCGATTGGAGCCTCACTTGCAGTTCGAGTCTCAGATTTCATCCGTTCAAGCGCGTCGGCTCATAGCAACGTTGGCACCCGCAGAGGCTAGATCTTGCTTGCCGCTAGCAGTTCGACCAGCCACACGAGGTAGATTGCTGTTGCCTATACTACCAGAAGAAACAGGGCCATTGCCGGTGCTCGTCCGCTTAACACCCACGCCACCGGTTGTCGCTGTGCTATTGATGCCAGATACACGTCTAGGGCCAGAAGCGGGCTTCTGTGGACTGACATTGCTTATATCTCTCGGACGAAAGACAGCATTGTTCTTACTAGCTGCCGGCGGCTCTGGCAGCGGCCTCGGTGTGGATATGGTGTTGTGGCGTTTCATAGGAGACGACTCTCGAGTCCGAGATATAGGTACCGTAGTCTTGTGCCCGGTAATAAACTCATGTCGGATGGCCTCCTCGGGTTTTAGTCGGCGATCTGGATCCCATCTTAAACATCGGGCGAGGAAGTCAAGAAACGGCTCGTCGTCACATTTGATAGCTTGCTGTAATGTCTTAGAGGAAGGGCGTCGTCGTCTTCCCTTGGTTGATACCGTCAATCGGGGTTTGCCCATCGAGTCAAAGAAGAGCTTTTTTCTTGTGCTCTTCTCAATCAGATGCTTCTCGGGTGGGCCGAAAACCTCCATGATACAAGCAAGCTGTTCCTGTTCGTTCTCACCAGGGAATATTGGAACTCCTGTGTACAACTCGGCTAGAATGCAGCCTAGACTCCACATATCAATCGGGAGACCGTAAGTCATCCCCAAGATGACCTCAGGCGATCGATAGAACCGTGATTGGATATACGTATATACTTTTTCATTTTCGAAGCAGCTGGAGCCGAAATCGATCACCTTGATCTCGGAATGCAAGGGATGCCGAAGAAGGATGTTTTCCGGTTTCAGATCACAATGTATGACTTTGTGTTGCTTGAGTATCGCAAGTGAGCTAAGCATCTGCTTCGTGAAGCGCCGAATGAGCTTGAGGGAGAACCCACGAAACGAGTTGGACTTGATGAACTCGTAGAGATTCATATCTAGGAGTTCCGTTGATATGCAAAGATGACCTCGAAAATAGAAACTGTGGGTGAAGTTGACCATGCTGTGCTTGTTCTTGGGATCCCATTCGCGGAGCTTTTTCAAGATATTGACTTCGACTAGGGCCTGCTGATGGAATCTTTTCTTATTTCGAATGATTTTGACAGCGACTAAACCACCGGTTTTATGGTCGATACACCTGACGACCTGCCCGAAACTCCCTTTCCCGAGGACATCAACAATTTCGTAGCGATACGCGAGATGATCTCCCATAACAATCGAGTAATCTCCACGCTCGTCGTCGTAGCCAAAATTGGGCTTGCTAGTGTGTAGATCACCGACAATCTTGTTCGCATTTTGGGTGCCGCAAAAATAAATATCACCATAGTCCATGATCTCCCCTTTCTCATAGATATTCAGAATAGCAATTTCGATGGCGTCTCGGGGTCCAACACGTTCCTTTGGTGTTGCCCTCTTGCGAAGGGCGTCGAGTGTCCGAGCAGCGATTTCGGTTTCCTTCTTCCTGGCCCCCAGTTTCTTAATCTCTTCCTCGGCTATAAGATCATCTCGATCCAACTCTGCTGTGTAAGGTTCGTTGTGTTTGATAGAGGCGACAGATGGCCTTGGGCGAATGGCTTTTTGCAGTGATGAGACCCGTGGCTGAGTTGACGTTTCGATCATCGAACTATTGCCGACGTCTTTCTTCGCGACGTTCCAACTATCAGTCCGATTTCTGTCTTGCGTTAGAGTGGTGTTCAAGCTAGACGCGGAGCTTTTTCTGCGCTTCGACTCTAAGTAGCCGCCTAAGGGCTTCATTGCGTGACTGGGACTTTGAGCTTTGGGGGCATGAAGGTGAATCGACGCCGAGACTGGAATTCGTGGTGGCGGCATGCTTTCTTGTCGTGCTTGTCTCTCTGCTGTCTTATCCATGGAGCTGGCAGACACATGGTTACTACTTTTCGAGTTGCTCCGCTTCCAAGACAAGCTCAATTTTCTTCTCAGTGAGCTTATAGAAGATGGAGTCTGGGGTTCTTCTGGGCTCGTCTGAGGAGGTGGTGACTTTGGCTTCGTGAGCTTTGGCGCCCTCGGCCCAATTGGCCTCTGTTCGGGTTTAAACTCAACAGCCTTCTCTACGGAGACCGTATGGTTGAGATCACCAAATGTCTTAGATTTAGTAATCACGTTCTCAAAAGTGTCGCCACCCTTGGGGGCAGATGACGACAGGAATGGGGAGACTGTAGGCTTGCGCGATGGTGTCTTGATGGAAGGGCCTATGAGAGACTCAGAAGAGCTTGTGGTATCCTCGGCGCTGGGGCTTCCTAGACGACTGTGCTGAACTGAGCTACTACTTCGAGGAATTGGCATGTCAGCAACCTTGTCTAGGCGGCCTCTTGAGAAGAATGTGCTCCTGGAAGCCGTCATTGGAGTCGTAGGAGTCTTCGCAAGCATTCGTGTTGGCGGCGGAGTTAACCTTCCTTTCTCATAACTCTGTTCTTGCAAAGCCGCAATCTTCGCCGCGGTAGGTGTACTCAAGGGGCCTAGATTCAGAGGTGGCAGACTAAGAGGCTGCAAATTCTTCTTGGAAGGATTTGAGACCTCTTTCTGCTCAACATCTGATGACGCGCCTGCCAACGGCTTTCGCGGTGCCGACTTTCGCGAATTCTTGTTGCTTTGCATTTTGATCGGAGGCTCAAGCAATGGAGGATTTGAAAGTGTCCCAGTAGAGCTGCTGTGAATACTGCTAGTTTCCAAACCACCATTAGATTTTCTTTTTTCAAGCCAGGCGAGCTCTGCTGGAGAGTCTTTAGGAGACTCATATGCTTTAGGAATTGCTGGTACAGGTGGGACGTCTTCTTCCTCTTCGGCAGGGGGAGGATTGTGAGGGCCTAAGCCTTTCGGAGCTGGTAACCGGGTGCTCGGGCCGCCTTGCGAAAGACGCTGGATCGAACTCGTCGATGTCCTGTGAGTGTTGTGACTAGCAGTCGATCCAACAGAGAGACCAGAGCTGTACGATTTCCTGTTGGTAATTTCTGGGGTTGTCCTTGAAGAAGAAGGGGTCGAGGCCTTCCGAGGAATCATCGACGGCGAGCGTGAGTTAGGGCGTAGGTCAATAGGTGGTGGCGGCGCTGTTGCGATCGAGGCTAAACTCTGTGGATGCGCTGACATTCTCTTCATTCGTTGCGCGTCTGTCGGAGAAATGGTTCTGGCACCAAGTCCACTCGCATGAGAGCCGTGTGTAATTGGCATGACAGACACTCTTCGTGACGCAGCCGTGGCGCCCTTTGCCCTGGGCGATCTTGGGAACGATGTGGACATGCGGCTCTTTTCAGGGTTCAGACTGCTATTGCTGCTTGTACTCGCAGAAAAGGTCGTAGACAACCTTGGTGCCGGTTGTATTGAACGGGCCTTGGTGGCTCGCGATATGTTAAGCTGCCTCGTGTTATCACCTGACTCTCCGCCAACAGACTCAGTTGATGACCGAGGGCCTTCACTCGCGAGTCTTTCTGCCCCACCTGATAATAGACTAGGTCGGCGCTTCACTGCGCCTCGGCTGCTATAGTCGGCATCGATAATACCTGGCCCGATTGATTTTCTAGGTGGCTTCACAATGTTGCTACTAGAGACCGGAGGATAATGACTTTGACGACGAGCCCGCATGGCTGCCGGAGCCGTTGGTGCATCCATAGTGACTGAAGACATAGACGTAGTAGAGCCGTTGCTAACCTGTCGTCCTGACGTACTGGGTCTCCTCAAAATTGACCCAGACCTAGATGGTCTCGTCGTCGTGGCATTGGAGGGAGGGTTGGACTGCGTGACGGAATGCCCAGCTCCTCCACTCTGAGGGACGCGGTATTGCTGAGACGTCATTTTGTCTCCCACGAAAGAAGCCTCCCCAAGGATGCTACCCTGCCCAGACGGCGATGGAAATTGTGTTAGTTTAAACTCGGTCGAGGCAGACTCAAGACTGCTCTGGAGATCATCGAAGCTGACAGAGGGTAGGAAATCGAAAGAGGTGGTCGAATTATCGTCTACGTCGCTCGGAGCCCCATTCCGACCAAAGGAAAACAAGGAATGATTGTTGGATGAGGATGCATGCAACATTGGAACGTCGTTGACAGCTTGTGCCGTTGTCTTGCGGCTCGGGCTTATGTTCTCCTTACTCCTGATGAGCCAAGATCAGTTAGAATCGGAACCATGAAGATAGGCATGGTTCTGGGAATAGGTTCAACAGAGAGATCAAAACCCGATGATTGTCGGGATGGATGAGGGACAATGAGAGGGACATACGATCGGGTCGGAGACTGCGCAGCTGGTCTCAGGCCAGCAGGGACCAAATGATGCTCCCTATTCATAGGGGACAACACGGGCAGCTCCGAAGCACAAGATTGGGGATCGGAGGGGAGTCTGGAGAGTGGCACAAGAACCAGGGTGCTGACGACTTTCGCGTTTTCGCTCCGCGTCTCGTCACAAGCAAGAATCCGGCCAACTTCACCTTGGACAAGAGGCTTCGCAATCAATCTCAGTCCGGCGAAGGAGCCGAGTGCATCGACACGGCTACCGCATTCCGGGGGCGCGACAGGACAGAGACAACCAACAGTGGACAACCAGGCCGGCCGACAGGAGGATAGCAGACGGCAGGCAGATCGTTGGGGCGAGAAAGAGGCTGCGTCCAGATGGGAAGGAAGAGTGAGGAAGGGAAGAAGGGTTGAAGCAGGCTGCTTGGTCCCTTGTTGATTGGCTGGTCTACCCAGGAGGCAGTAGGCAGTTGGTTGGCCGGCTGTAGGTTGTTTTCCTGTTGATTAAGGGAAAGAAAATAAGAGTTGACGGGGGCTGACGATCCACTGATACTTCCCACGTCGGGACAAGACTCATGGAGTTTTGGGTTTGGTAAATCAGTGCTAAAGCCACTGAGCGTGCACAATTTCACCCGCTGTTTGGGCAATTACAGGGCCGAACAAGCTAAACCGGACAGCGTAAGGCTGGGTGGACTACCACCTGCGTCCTAAGTAGGGCATGGTAAGTACCTCCAAGACGTTAACCTAATCACGGCCGTACCTGATTAAACTACCGTGGGCAAAGGTCACTGACAGACTGGAAGCCGAGCCTACCTACAGGTCTCCAGGATCATAAATGTTAGCGCGGCGCTAGTAGATCAGTTAAACCGAAAAGATCGGTGTAAAGAGTTATGTACTTTGGTACATAGGCTGATTTCTGCTACCAAATATGGAAAGTAGGATAGCTAGGCCCACATTTGTTGCCCTGATAGAGCCTAGAGTATCGGCTTTTATACATAAAATAATTATTTAGGTATCGATTTACCGTTCATTTTACTATTTTGCGTTTAACCGATCTACTAGCGCCGCGCTAACATTTATGATCCTGGAGACCTGTAGGTAGGTAGGTACCTACATAAGCCTGAGTCTGCAATGCAGATATGCAGGTGGGGCAAAACAGACACGCGGGAAACAAGAAAGGAACCTACTCGAGAATTGTAGTGAATTGCAGCTGTACTGTAGGTACATAGTAGTTGGAGACGTGCTTACAAAATACATGGGTGAATGGGAGATTGTTGCCGCAGTAATAATACCTATATAAGAAAGATACTCTCTTACTACCGGTTTGCTTGGTTTAGGTAGGTAGCAGCAGTCAATGGGTTGATTATATTGCCATGTATCTTTGCTACGCGTGGACAATATACTAGGTATACTTAAGTACGTAATCAATGCCTACCTAATGTATTATTGAAGCTTAGCATACCAGGCAGGTATGTTGTACAAGTACAGCGTTATAGTACCAACTGCCACTATTACTACCAGGTACCTACTGGTCACATAGGTATGTAGCTAGCAACAGGAGCTTTTTTGTCACTGCATCCTGACATGTCTCAACGTTCGGAGCCTGTTTAAATAGGCACATGATACGTAGTAAGCAGATCATGTTGAATAAGCCAATTACCTATTGTATGTTCAGTTGAGACCTTGCCCTAAAACAAAGTCTTTCTTAAGTGGCTATTAAGTAGGCACCTATATGAGGCACTCCACAAAATTGAGTACGATACTCCGGGCGGTGCTACTCTGCAGCCCATGACAACGTTATGCATGGGCAGTTATCAATTGACTCAATTGTTTTCACTCTTGTTGACGTTGAGCAGTGTCTGGCTTGTGTTAATAATGAATAATGAGCACATATATTATTTTTGGTATATTAATGACAATACCTACTATGTGGGCCTATGTGTTCAAGCAATGGAAGATACATATGCGTAAACCTACAGCCTGGAGGTTTGATGAAGCCAGTGTAGGGAAAAGCTGCTACTAACTACATTAGTCGCCCGCCTTGTGTACGTACATATCTATCAGTACCGTATGCCAATATCCCATGGCTGGACTTGACCAATTTAGGAAGTATATCGGTCACATTGTCCTTGTCTCCTGCTCCTCCTCCATCCATAGATCCGGTTTATTCTTGGACCTGCAATGCGCTGCTCCTCGAGGTTGCATGCCTGTAGTTACAGATGTGGTTGAGTGACCTACCTTTCGAGTGCGGCGGTGTGTTTGTTGATGTCCCATTTCGCTAGACTTCCAGGCTCGGGGACTTGCATGAACTTCACATACCTACTTAGGTATCTACTTACCTAGCTGGACTTAGCCTTCTGCAGTATCCCCGCCCCTCCCCCCTTCCCCCCCCCTTTCTGGCAGCCATGGCACTGGCAGCTAACAGACGAGTAGGTAACAAGTGGTAGTAAGTAATGAAGATTGACGGGATTGACAAGATTTACGGGCCAAGGAATTACCCAAAGTGGAGGCGCTATCTACCAGATTCTGCCATTGCTGCCTCAACCAAGTTGTTTTGTTAATACTTCATGCTATTGTTTCTGATATAAATTGATTTCCAACCAACCTTGTCTGTTCTGAGACCGACGCGCTGACACGCTAAGACCGTGCGCTGTTCGCGTGTGTTACTCATAGAATACCAATCAAAATAATCGGTGTTACTAAGGACTACGTACCCATACAGCAGTAACGTGGACGAGCCTTGTCATAAATATCAATAAATTCGGGGAGGGGGGGTTTCCCCCTTCTCCAGCCGACCTATTTATCAGAATGAACTATCATCAGCGCTGAAGCATTCTGTGATTATCCTGACGCGCGCATGCCCAGGTAGGTAGGTATTCACGGGAAGCCTCGGTTTGTAACATTTTATCCAAGTTACTTGCACACAGAGGGCAATGTAGATGTCTCATATATAAGTATATATACAGTACACAATTTCCGCTCTCGGAGCTTCAAGTCTTCGGTGGAATCAAGCATATACTTTATTCTCCTTTCCAATGATGTAAACCCGGGTGGAAAGGTGTCTGAGGGTAGCCGTCGTACGCCCTGCCGCCAATACGGCCAATACGAACGTGTTGTGAAGCGCTCTCACCCGTTCATCGAGTGTGCGAAGAGCGCCAGGGCAGACCACACCTCCGTTATCTGGCTTGAGATATGGATACGGATCCAGAATAGTCGACCACATAAATTATTAAACCTGGACTGCTCGCTCCGTATTCTTATAAGAATAATCTCCAGATGCCTAACCACGCTAATCCCAAGGATGTTGTTGCGATACCGAACCTACGGCTGCGGATGCCGAATATGGACTTGCTCGCGAGGATCGCCGCTCGTTGCTGTTCGAGTTGCGCGTTGCCAGAGAAGTAACTATATGCCGCGAGACCGAGGAATGCGCCGCCACCTGTTGGACTCATGGAAAACTGTCAGTATACTGGGGGAATCGAACAGTAGAGGCGAACAGCCCTTAGGTAGGAGACAGGTATGTATGTAGGCAACAAAATAAGGAATGTACTGACCTACGACTCGGCATGACAGGCAGTCCTCACCTCGGTCCTGCTTCAACAGACCGTCAAGACTCTCTGGCTTGTCGAGGGTCCCAATGGAGGGGATATTGTCCTTCGCCATAACCGCCTAGTTGAATGGGCGATCGGAAATGGCAACTTGTCAGGTGGTAAGATTTATGTACCCGTTATCTTCAATCGCACTAGCCTAGGTATTCCGACCCAGAGAATCGGGATACTGTGGTGGCCCGAGCTTGGTCAACCAAACACCCTTGGTTACGTAACCCACATACATTGCCGATTCTCTGCATCTAAAACTTGAAGTTACAACAATTAGACGCCAGAGCGACAAGATAGTCAGTTGCGACCAAGGTAACAAACACCACAAATATCAAATTGAGGACGTGCACGCACAGTCGATTTACAAATCCTAGACAAATAGAAAGGGTATACCGAAAAGCCGGTAATGTTAGTCAGCCGGACGCTTGAACCTTCACATAAGACTAAGATGCCAAGAGCACGCTTATAACCTAGAGTTGTTGTGAGCCATCTTTCGAGTTTGTTATAAAAGGTGGTTTTAATTAAAACGATCGAGAAAACGACAGGTACCATATGAAGAGAACACTACAGTTGGTTGTGCTGCAGGAGCCTATTGCCTATACCGTGAACTTTGAGCACCACCTAGCGCTGTTGGAAGGCAAACTGGGATGGAGGGCCCATTGCCATTGGCAGACCATAATTTACAGGTGTAAGGTACTGATGAACTATCGCCACCATGTGGACAACTTGCCTACAACTTGAAAGCACCGCTCGAGACAGCCTTCGTAGCCTTGGCCTTATTACCGTCAATATCCACCACCTCGCCCTTCTTATTAATGACCTTGACACCGCCCTTCCTAAGATCACCGAGGGTCTCTTTACGTTGCTGTGCTTTTACGCTCTGAGGCTTCTTGCTGTCGAGGCCGCCAGCCTTACGGATCCTCTCCTTTTCACGGCGGCGTTTCCTTGTCTTATCTTCGCGAGTCATCTCTTGCTTGGCAACGGGCAGGCCACTCTTGGTAACAATCTCACCCTTCTCAGCGTTTTCCTTGCCAGCTTTGTAGACTTCCTGCGGAGCCAGTGTGTGGTCGCCGCCACCTACGCCCTGTGCTGTGGTTGGCTGCGCGTCTTCCATGCTGATGGTCGCAACATCCGGCACGATGGTTAGGGTAGGAGCCACAGGTTTCGGCCTGTAGGACCAGCTGCTGAGGGCGTCAAGCTTGGAGCTTACTTCTTTCCACATTTGCTCAATCTCTTTTTCTTCTTTGCGGAGCTTTTCGTCCGACTTGCTAACATAAGAATCCGGGTTGGCGTTCTTGACGTGTTCCTCTTCGTAAATCTCAGCTAGACCTTGTTTAGATTTGGTGTCCTCTACATTGGCAAGGCCACGGCGTGTATTTGATGAAAACTCTGCGGCGTCGGGTCGTCGTCGAATCACCTCGTCGAACTCTCTCGCCAGTATACGTCGTTTGATGAGATCCTCGATGCTTTCGTTGACATCAGGCGTAATGACAGGGATGGGCTTCCCTGCATGCTCGAAATCGAGGTCCTCTTCTAAGAGTGAGTTCATGGGACGCTCGATAGCCCTGGCTTCACCTGACATGGTCCAATCTTTCTTTGCCACATTGGCGGCTTCTAGCCTACGGATTTCTTCAGCCAACTTGGCCTGTCTCCTCTCATGCATAGATCTTCTTGATTTGGGATTTCCGGCGGAAGCGTCCGAAAGTACATCATCGGAATCTTCATGTTCCGATTCGTCTTCGAATAGGTCACGGCGAACGTCTGCCATTGCCCGTTCAACTTCTTCCTCGGCCGGAATCCCTCGTTCTGTAGTAGTGAGCTTTCGTGACCTGCCCGGCTTGGCTCCCTTCCGTCGTGGTGGTGCAAAAAAATCCTTGTAGAAGACATCATTGGCGTTGCCCTCGTCTGCGTCGTCCTTTGCGTCCCCTTCGTCCTCTATTTCACTGTCGCCTTCTGGAGCGTCAAGGTCCACGTCGCCAAAGGTGGCTCCACCTTCGTCATCATCACCGTCCTCATCTCCGAAGCTAGACTGCATCTCGTCGTCTTCGTGATTCCCGCTATTTTTCAATTTCTTCGGTTTCTTTGACCTGTTCTTGCTTGTGCCCGGTTTTATTGAATACGGGTCTGCATGCCAATCGAGTTCTTCATCTTCACTTCCTTGATCAACATCGGGATCCGCTCTGGCATCTGCGTCTTCCCACATTTGTGTTTGTTTGTTGAACTCATCGATAGAAAAAAAACCATCGTTTAAACCATTTGGGTCTTCAATTAGTGGTTCGGGTTCATCGGTGTCGTCGTCCTCCTCCTCACTTATACCTCCCTCGACATCATCCTCTAGAAGATCAAAGCCGTCTGCAGGCTCGCCATCTGATGCCTCATCTTCAAGTCCTTCTTCTTCTTCTCCCTCCTCCTCCTCCTCTTCACCAGACTCTCCAATCGAGCTCTCGTCGCTCGAATCGGAAACATGACTAGAATCGTTTCCATCTAGCTCTGGAAAATCTGTTAGTTCGTCGATACCGTTTATTTGAATTTCTTTGCAATCTCCCAGCTCCCGAAGTATTTGCTCGGCATCCTGTAAGGTACTTGTAATAATTCGTTTCGCTTGTTGCCAGACCTGGCCGCTCTCAAAGCCATCAACATGTAGTTTCCTAACTTTGAGGACTCCGATTGGGCCGTGGCTCTGGTCAACGCGCTTGCGCTTCTTGTTTGCTTCTTTTTGGCGTTGCTGCTGTTCGTCGCTGAGTTGACTGGCGTAGGCGTCTAAAGTAGACTTAGCAAGCTGGAGGGAGGCGTTTGGAAGCGAGGCTGATGGCTGCAGGAAATCATGGCGATTGCCGGCCTTGAAAGCTTCAAAAAGCGCCAACATTTCCATGCCGCCAGAAGGTCTGGTAGAGTCGGTGAGCGCGGACAAGAAGCTTAGCGACGGTGCATTGGTGAGGGTATGTGAGGTTGAGGTCATAGAAGAGGTGGTGCTCGCAGAGCCAGCCATTTCCGGACCACGCTCTTTCTCGGTTGGCGAATGTTGTAAGAAAGAGCCAAAAAGGTCGGTTCACGATGGTGGACTGAATCGCGACTGTGAGAAGGCTGTCTCGGTTGATTAGAAAAATAAAAATTTCCAGGCTCAAGGGTCCTAAAGCAAACCCCGCCTAAGCCTCCACCTAAGCATGGTATTTTAGTGGAGATAGGTAGTACCATGTAGGTAACCTAGGTACCTAGGTAGGTAGTAGGTAGTGCGTGATTACCTAAAGGACAAGTCCTTACCTTGCCCCTCTGTTGTATCCATGTCACACACTCACATACCCACCTCTCCTACCGTAGCTTGACGATGCGCGCTCTACAAGCCGTCCACCATGAACAGCGTAATCGAGGCGCTGCACATCTACGATGAGCACAAGTCAGTGAATACAGTGGCGTTTCCTTTACTAGCTCTTCCCCACTGCTAACGATTTACCAACAGACGCGCGATTCTCTCCCACACCTACACCTCTCGGCCGCTCACAGCAACTCATCTCTTACCTCTATACCTTGAACACGCATCACCACGGCCCAGCCTAATTTACCTATCAAACACCAATCCGCCTACTCTCGTCTTTGGCCTCGAACATGCAGACCTCCTCTACCTAGCAACCACATCTTCCGAAATCGAACCTCTGCTGGCTCTTGAGTTCCTTCACCGTGTGATTGACGCTCTGGAAGAATTCCTCGGGGCCCCAGTCCTCGCGCACAAGATTGAAGCGAGCTACGATGTTGTCGCCCAGCTTCTAACTGAGATGTGTGATGCCGGCATCATTAGCACCACCGAGCCGAATGCTCTGAGGGATGTTGTAGAGGTCGAGGGCTTCCTAGGAAAACTCCTGGGGAGCATCAACTTGCCTACCAAGCCACTCGCCGGTTCGAGTAACACTTCTCTTATGGCCCAAAATGGCCCATCATTACCATGGCGACGAGCGAATGTACGTCATACGTCAAACGAGGTCTACGCAGACGTTGTGGAAACACTGTCAGTTACGCTGGCACCGTCGGGCCGACCTATAGCCGCATTCGCAAATGGCACTATTGCCTTCACATCTAAAGTGTCTGGTATACCCGATATGCTTGTGAGCCTCACAGGCCCGTCAGGTCAGCATAATCTGCAGAGTATTATGGAGTTGCCAGTGTTCCATCCCTGCGTCCGACTGAGCCGCTGGAAGGAAAACCCGGGGGAACTCAGCTTCATACCCCCCGATGGCCGATTCATCCTTGCTGGCTATGGAGTTGACTTACTGCCCTTCACTAACGGAGGGGGTGGCAGCATTGGTCACAATCTAAAATTACCGGTGAGTGTTGAAGTCAAGACGTGTCTGGGTTCGATAGGCTCCGATTTTGAAGTTCGTTTGAACATACATAAAGTATTCGGCCACTCTCCACAATCGATAGCTGGAACTTCCGCTAGGGGAGCGGGTGCCGGTGGGAGGGGATTTGGTGGGCCGCACGCTGGGACCGCAGCATCTCCTCTGCTTCAAGATGTGGTCGTATCAGTACCACTTCCGTCAGACGTCCGGAACTTATCCGATATACGACCTAGCAAGGGAGATGCTAGTTATAGCCCGGGAGACAATATCCTAGAGTGGCATATACCAGCTAAGGAACTTGGGGCTGGAACATTGTATTTTGGCCTCCGATGTACGGTTGTAGGGCCGTTACCAGACGATGCTAGCGAAGAAGACCCTACTGGATTCGGGTTCGCTAAGGACTATTCCTATGACGAACCGTATCAGGGCTCCGCGACACGCCATAAGCTAAGAGAGCAAGTCACGGGATCAGAAGAGGAGCGGGATGCCAGAAAGGTAGCACAAAATAAGATCCTTATGCCCAGCTCTGCTTCGGTTAGTTTCTCTGTCAAGGGCTGGGTTCCCAGCGGGGTAAAAATCGAGAGCATAGTTATCGACCCCAGAAAAAGTCGCGGCTTAGGTGAGGGAGTTAAGCCATACAAAGGCGTCAAGTATCTTACAATAAGTAAAGGGGGTGTCGAGATACGATGTTAACGCCTTGATGGTCTGTCGGGCGCCTGTCATTTCTCTTGGGGCACGTAATAAGCTGTATCGAAGTGAGCGTTAGGTGGTGCGATGACAGTATGGAATGATGTATCAGATAATTTGTCAACCGTTGGGTTCAGTTTGACCATTGAGAGCCCTACTTGACTAAATACCTAGGTTGCCCATCCACAGACGTAGTGAAGTTAGTCTTCTTAACTGCTGGCCCAACGGACTACCAGGTATTCCAGGCAGGTCAAATGACAAAGTGTATAATACCGTGTAGCGCCAGACCAAGCTGTCACTAAAATGGAAAGCTTTTACCGTTGTTGGTACAGCTGCCATTTTAATACGGTGAAAATTGAAATGCAAAGCATTTCAATTTTAGACTAAGCCCTCCTGGATACCTCAGCAAGCCTCTGTAACTGTTCGACTTCTCGACTGTCTGCTTTGTTTCAGTGTTATATAAGCCATTCGTATTCGTATTTGATTATAGCGACCATTAGCGATCATGTTCACTATCGCAGTACGCGAGCCACACGGTCTATTTCAGTGCGAATACGTTGTGGTTGATGCCTCAAATAGACTCTGGCCAATCGAGTTGTTGCAGAGTCCGTCTAGACCAATGGGAAAGCCGACCACTTTTATAGAGTTTTGGGGGTTCACCGTTAGAATTACTCAAGCTACGCTTTCCCTCACACTTGATCGTTAGCCACAATACGTGTTCGGGAAAGCTACGCTTTCCAATAACCGTACTAGAACTTGCCGTATTCGGCAGACCCTTGAGCGGCCGTTTGTATAATCACCAAGATTGAACCAGGAGGTGAGCAAAGATTGAATAGATGTTGGTTTCGAGCTCAAAACCTCTTATGTGTTCACTTTACTACCCTAAGTTGTGTTCTCAGTTGTCCCCATCCTGGTTCTCTCTCCGCCACAAGCCAAATTCATTGATGGATGTTGGTTTTAAAGTTTGACACATGATGAGCAGATAATTTATTATTGATGTTTGTTTAATATGTAGAAAGAAGAGTACTTGAGCAAATGTTTAGCGGGTATACCTATACTATAAGATACCAACGTGTGTTAATTGATATTATCTGATTCTGTGTAGGTACTAAAGGTTACCTAAGATAATACCTACCTAGGTAGTCTGGGGAAGCCCATCCATGGCTGGGTACCTAATCTGGATGTGGGGAAATTGGAAGTTGGGGAACCGCCGGACCATCATACCTACCTCTTGCACATACTAGTACGGTACAGTACTTCTTAGGTACTTAAGTAACTATCCGTACCACCTAACCTTACCTACCGCCTCCAGCTAGAGTGTAGAAGGTACCTTGGGTTAGGTATGTAGGCAAAGTGTACGCTAAAAGTCCGAGGGACGGATCGCGAAACCCGGTTCCCTACACTGACTATAAAAGCATCTAATCTTCGATGATCGGGAATTGCCTTCGCCGCAGCTCATTTCTAGCTGGTCTGCGGCGATGAGTACGCTCATGTCACCCATCTGCCGCCTACTCGCCCGAACAGCTGCTGCCTCCGTCAGCGTTCGGGCCTTGTCTCCAGGCTCGCCGGCTCTTCTATTTCGTGCCGCGACGTCCATTACGGCACAACACCGCTCGAGGGATCGACGACATGGCTCCACCGCGAACAGGCCGCGGCCCCGGACGGCTATTTTCTTCCCGGGTGAGCGACGTCTACACTGCATACTTCGACCGACTTCCTGTCATGGCTGACCACGCTTCTACTTCACAGGTCAAGGCGTGCAGAAAGTCGGCATGCTAACGCCATGGCTCGAGGCGTTCCCGCGCTCCGCGTCCGCCATCCTCGACGAGATAGATTCCTACCTGGGCTACAAGCTCTCGAGTATAATACAAAACGGGCCTGGTAAGGTCCTGACTGCGACGCCGAACGCCCAGCCGGCGATCATGGCTACATCGATCCTGATATTACGCATTCTGGAGCGCGAGTACGGATTCGAAGTTGCACAGCGGGCCGACGTATCATTAGGCCACTCGCTCGGCGAGTTCGCAGCGCTGGTGGCGGCTGGGGTCCTGGAGTTTGAGGACGCTCTGTACATGGTGAGCCGCCGTGCTGAGGCCATGGCAGAGGCGACACGGCGAGCACGCGAGAAATACGGCGGCGAGTACGGTATGGTGGCTATTGTCACGGAACCAGAATATCTCTCTGCTTTAGTGGAGGCTATAGACGACTTTGTAGGATACCGAAGCGCCGGGAGTCGTAGCGAGAGCGCCGACTCCCGGAAACCGATCGACCAAGTCCTCATCGCGAACATCAATAGCAAGAACCAGATCGTGCTCAGCGGCTCACTGCACAAGATTAAGGAGCTAGGTAAGCAAGTAGCATAAATCATCTCCCTCTTGTCTTGACGATTGTTGGAGTATGGGAGCCTATTGTTGGACTTACAACCAAGTCTTAAAATGCTTCTCATGAGGCACGCTCGAAATGATGGGAGCTGACTCCCGGCGTTGTAGTGGCGCATGTGCGACAGTTTCTTGGCCATGACCCTCGGGCCGTTCAGCTCAATAGCGACAGCCCATTTCATAGCCCTATAATGTGGCCGGCGTACCATGTTATGCGGGAGTTGGTTTCGAGGAAGAGCCGGGTCAAGGGCCGAGAAGATAAGGATATCATCTCGTTCCCTGGATCGGTGGAATGCATTAGCAATGTCAGTGCGAGACCTTTTGCGAGCGCTAGCGACGTTCAGGATCTTTTGGCTAGACAGTGCCTTGAGACGGTCAGGTGGTGGGACAGCATCAAATATCTTGACCAGGAGCAGAAGGTCCGGAGATGGATCGGTATAGGGCCCGGGAAGGTTGGCAGAAACTTGGTCGGAAAAGAGGTTGGTATGCGTGGTATGGACACTCTCAAAGGAGGCGGTGTGTGGGCTATTACAGACCCAATTGAGATCGACGAGGTCCTGAAGGGACTAGAGAAGACAGAGTCTTTGATCGAAGAAGAGGAATAGAAGGCGGCCGTGTTGGCCTGTTTAACACAGGTTAACAGGTGACGTTGCGGCTTTACTTGGCCTTGTAGTTATACTCTCACGCATATTTTATGTATAGCATTTGGTCTTGGGCGGGCACGGGGCTCATAGAATCTCACCCCCTACATGTCATTGGGAGTTTTATCAAAGCAGTCTTGTTGCGGTTTCGAGAAATCTCGAAACCTTAATTACCTCAAAAAGAATTTCGTTTCTATTTGCTGCCAGTCAATGTTAATACGTATTGCTGTCTATCTCGCGAATTTCCAAGGTCCTTGGTGGTAGTTGCAGGTGGATCGAAAATGGTACCCCTGAGAAGTGCAGTCACGAAGATATGAGAGAGAGAGAGTGTGTGTGTGTGTGTGCGCGCGCGCGTGTGTGTATAGAGTGAGTGAGTGAGTGAGTGGGTGGGTGAGTGGTGGGGCACACGGTCTCTCTCCAAAGCTACCACTTCAACTCTGAGCTCTCCTGCGCAACCTACTCTACGACGCAACAATACATGATCAAGGCAATCGCATGCGAACATGGCGAACACATTACCTTCAATAGCCTGTTTAGGCGTCATAGGGCGCAATGTGAGTCAATTACCGCCCCTCCACCGCTGCTTTTTCTATCGACAGCAACTACAAAAATACACGCATGAGCGAACCCCGATCACATGCAGCACTCATGGAAAAGCAACGACGGCATGGCTGATGAATACTGACCGTGACGACGCACAGAACAACCCTCTCCACATAACCATCTTCCCATCCTACGATACCACAACGCAGACCTACGCCCCCATACGCACACCCCTACAATTCTCCCTCCTGCTCTCCGGAACCCTCGACATCTTCGAGGCCCGGTCGCGACACCAGGCGAACCCCGGCGGCACTGGCGGGGGGAGTATGCTGCTCTCGGGTGACTTTGGCCTGCTGCACGCCATTGACGACCGCCTGGCCGCCTACGGCTTCGAGACGAACACGGGCGTGAAGTTTGTCGCTGTTGTGGATATGCGGGGGCGACTACTGGGGGGGACTAGCGGAGGTCGTGTTTCTGGAGGAGGAGGAATTGGAGGAGTAGGGCTCAGGGACAACGAGCTCAAGCCTGTCTTCCGCGCCATGCAGACGGCGTACGTGCGCCTGCTCCAGAACCCCTTCTACGACCCCGACGAGACCGCCGTGCCCGTCGGCGGGAAGCCCGGCGCCGCGGCCAGGAGGATCACGAGTCGAAAGTTTGGGGACGAGATGAGGAGGATCGGGGAAGCGTGGGCGCCGGGTTCGTAGCTTCGGAAGGGGGTATGCAGCATGGGGAACGGCTTAAGGAACTGGCGTCATCGGATTGCGCTGGGGGGTTCGGTTAGTAGACACGATCGCCCTCTGACTAAACGGCATTTACGGGCATTAAGCATGGTGTTTTGGCGTTTACGGGAATGGAAGACGAGCTTCTCACTACTTAGTACCTCTATACTCGCTTGTCTAGAGGTTTATATACACTAATCGTTTAAACCTATGTGCAGCTTGTGACGTGTTAAATGCTGGGGTTTCCCTCCCTAGCTACTTTTCATAAGTTATAGTTTTCCTTAGATGCTCGACTCTGAGTTTTTGTAAACCAGCAGGCTCCTCAAGCTCGATAGAGGGTCCCATGCTAACGTCACCAGAGACTTTCTCATCGGGCGACACTACCCGAGGCCTCACTGACTGGCCGTCTTCCCAATGCCGGGCCTCTATTGGCAATGGCCGCCACCATTCGCCCTGGCGTGCATGCCACCTCTCACCACACAACTCCCACAGGCGGCTCGCCGCGCGCTTATAGGCGAAACGCTCGTCTTCACCAGTGAATGCCCCCGTGTTGCTAAAGTCAACCTTGGATTTCTTAAGGCCGACGCCGAAATCAGAGTCTTGATCGGGATCATATTCGGCATTGTTCGAGTCCGTGTACGGGGAGATGTTAGGCCGGAAAGGTGATTTCTGGTCCTGGTATGCCTCGGCAATGGTCTCGGGATGTATTGCGTCTGCGTCAACTTGCTCGCGCGCTAGATGTGGAAGTGGTGAAGTTGAGGTTTGGGACACCAATGTTGCGCTAGGCTGGGCATCCGGAAAGAAGAGGTCGTCTGGGCCCACCGCTGCTCTAACGATCAATTTGCACCGGGCCTCATAGAGAGCGTCCAATAACGTAATGAGCCTTCTGGCTTCGTTTTTCTTCAATAGTACCAAGACCGGTATGTTGTCGATGATAAAAGTGTGGTAAGTGCTGGCCATTGTGATATAATCCGCTGGTCCGAATGAAGATACGAGATCTTGGAAGTCCCATAGTGCCACTCCGTTGCGTTGTTTCGGTATGGTAACTGTCCGCCCATACACTGTCATTGTCGCACTTTTCCAAGCTGTATCGTTGACGTTCGTGGCGCGATGCCTGCTTAAAGCCGTGCTCCACAGCGAATCGTGGTCTGGGGTAGAAAAATAATATTCCTTAGGCCTCGTTGTAGGTCCAGAAGGTTTCTTGAAGCTCTCTGAGAGAAACGGCTCGGTCTGTGCTTCCGTTCCTGTTTCGGGGGAGGAACCGTATGCTAGGTTTGGATAAACGTCGCCTGGGATATGGTTGGAGTCTCTTCGCCTCCAGTCTTTGGCCCCCTCCATCTGCCATAATTCACATCGCGCTTTTAGGACTTGTAGAAACGACGCAAATTCGCTTGAAGAGCCGAACAAATCGCCCTTACCACGGGCTTTGCCTAAGGCTAGCGCTCGGCCAAGTAACCCGCCTACGGGTGCGATATGCTGAAACCCTGTAGCCTTTTCCAGCTCCTCGGGCATGCGATTAGACGAAGCGATGAGAACCCCCCCTAGTTGGAAAAACACGGTAAAAAGGCTACTGAGAATTTTGCTCGCTGCTCGATCTGGTAGCTGAAACTCATCTAGGAAAAGGATGGGAGACTTCTCGATCATATCTTTTGCCACCCATAGCAACGAGTACTGCTGGTCTTCGTTTCCCGACATGAACTGCATCTTCCTATGACGCTCCAACTGAGATAACGTATACAACATAAACGTATTAAAATGCCACCGCCGCTTACGGCTAGTAGGTAGGCCCTCAGCCAGTAGGTCGAGCAGCATCGACTTTCCCGTGCCCACCTCACCAGAGAGGAAAAGCCCTTGAGGAGAATCTATCTGAATTGCCTCCTCATGGCTAGCGAGTACCCTCGTCAAGGCAAGGGCGTCTTTACTTTGGGTTCGAGCGAAGAAGCGCGCAAAGAGAGGATTACGCCGTATTGGATGATTCTCGACGGCTAGCTGTTGGGATCGATTATCATCCTTCGAATCATCTAAGGCGCTTGTAATTGCTCGAAGTCTTTGGCGATACTCAATTAAAGGGCTGTAGTCCTTCAAGCGATGATATACTTTCTGAAGATGCAATGCCAATCGATGCTGTGCCGGGTCTGGGGAGCAGCATCCAGTCGCAAGCAGTGAGTAATATTTCACAAGGGGATCCGTGATCGTAACAGAACTCATATGTCGTCTCATATTGCGTTGTATTTTTGTTGAAACGCCAGAAAGCGCCGACTAGCAACCTTGGTAGAAATTGGAAGATATACACTATTCTTCCCACCTGCCATAGAATAACACGAGTACTGCATGAGAAGACCCAAAGATCCTAGAGGTGATCTGTTATATCGTTCTCAACAGTGGTATGTCTTAGATATGGATGTGGAGTGCCTATACGGGTAAAAAAAAGGGGGCGGAAAGGAAGTACGATAATGATACACTGCTATTTTGAAAGAACCCATTAGAGTTCATTCATTCCATGAAGTGATGAGCGATACTACGGTGGCCCACAGCTGTTACTGTGTCATAACCATATTCCATAACACCATATTCCTATTGTTCAACCTTAGACATTGACCCAATATGGTTTAGTTGCGCCGATTACGATCAATTAGGTCTAGATCTACCAGATTTGGGCTTAGCGCGGAAAATCCCGACCCATTATTAAGTACCGATTAAGTATAGCGCAGCCGCAAAAGATAATTTTTATAGCAATACTTTTTGTTTTATTACATATTATGCAAATAACTCTTAATATGCATATATTAGCTAAAATATATTAATAAGAGCTATTCGATCGTAGTTGGGCTTGTTAAATGCGCAATCTCGAGGGCTACATCGTTTGTATTAAGTATTATGGCTTAATGGTTGATGCCGCAGAATAAATCGCGTTGAAAGGGTTGAAGTTGGTCCGTGTTAGGTGTTATAGTGTTTAAGGTGAAGGTTATGACACAGTAAGAGCTGTGGGCCACCGTACGATACCTATATTGGTCTTCCAAAAGTAAAAAGATCGCTCGTGTAAGTGAATGTGTACGATGCGAAGGTGCGACAAAAAGAGTCTATGTATGTCAGCCAATTAGAGGAGCGATGACGATATGCAAGTGATCATTGTAGAGACCCGGCATGAACAGGGGGCCAGGGTATATTCTGATTGGATCCCTCCGGAAACGTGCATTACCAATTTAAAGGTAGGCACTTACATTAGGACCTAATAGGTACATCGGTACGGTATCGTACAGGTATGACTCAGCTATCCATAGCATTTCCTTAGGCGCTACCTACCTAATAGGTACTTCTTCTCAGCGCCTCCTCAGCGTATCGTTGCGGCCGTAGGGATGGCCTCGGAGGGCTTGGAAGGGTCCCCGGGTGATCCGTGCACTCCCCCATCAGTCAGCCCTGGCCTTCCCATTTGGAGCCATAAACATCATAAGCGTACTATACCAATTCTAGATGTTGATCCAATCAATAACAGCCAGTTGGATGGCCTCGTCATTCTTCCCAATTCTCTCCTTGGTCAATGTTAGGTTGTTCTAGCACCATCTTGCATCTGCATCCACATCTCCATTTGTATTCATCTCTTTTTCTTCTCCCTTCCTGACCGCCTCTTGTGCGAGAAAAAAAGAGGATCGACAACCACCAACACTGTAATTTTACACCTGCTCGCCATGTTTAGACCTTGTCCAGAAACATCGACGCACCGACCGTAGATAGTCACAGAATCCCAACGCAAGCCCGTCCATCACGCGCCGCCTGCGTCGGCTCTCCCTGGCTCCCTCTCCCACAGCGATATCCCCAAGCCATCCACCACGTCATCTCCATCGCCTCTGCAACACTCTTAATTCATCATGTTCGCTCCAGCGCCCACCGGCGGCAGCCAACCCGGCGCTCCCACGCCGATGACCACTCGCGGTCGCCGACGCCAGCGACCGCTGAGCTCCGATAACTCTCTCCCGCTACCCAAATCGAAGCGGCTTAGGTCTGACCGCCCACAGCTTACGGAGCAGACGTTCGTGGAGTCCATCGCCGCGCCGGAGACCTATGAGGTGAAGTCTGCACAGCCATCGGTCGTCGAGATGAAGCAGGATGGAATAGAGAAACCCGTGCCTGCGCCGAGACAGGAGTTGAGTGTCCGCTCCAAGAAGACCAGACCTGGCGATCGCCTGCACAAGGGTGATGGTACCACGTTGCTGGTAAGTTGTCGCGTCATCCGTCTAGTTATCTGTTAATGTATCTGATGATATCTATGCACAGTCTATGAACACCGCATTTGAGGTCAGAAAACTCCCGGCCCTACCAGAGCGAATAAAGCTTGATGCTACCAGTATGTGGTTCCTCTATAGCCAATCGACCTTTGCCTTACTAAACTATTGACTCTCCTTTAGGTCGCCAGCACGGTTTCGTTGATACTTCGATCGGGTGCGCCTTGAGCCTCACACACACACACGCTGTTGTCTGGCCGTATGCAGCAGCCTCGTTATCACCTGAGTCGTTCACCTTCACACTCCCGTATCCCTCAAAACACACGACGGACCCCTTACCGCTTGGGTTGCTCGTTTCTCCATCCGCTTCCTGCTCTGAGCCCGGTCTTGTTGTTGTAATGCCTACCAGCGGAAAGATCACTTATTGGGAGTCCATTTCGAGCGCCACAACACTGGATTTTATGCGACAGCAACGAACCGGTGTCGAGGATTCTATATCCGGAATGTTTTCTGGCGAGCGTGTTATTGAATTGGTCAATGTGGAGGCAGCTGCGGGTTTCATCCTAGCATTTAGCAGTGGGCGGATCGCGTATCTAAGTGTGCGAGATGCACAAGGACGACCCAAGGTTTCTGTTCAGTTTCTACGCACCAGTCTTGGCCCCTCCAGCGGCGGATTTCTTGGAAGCATACGAAATGCCCTTTCTCACTCAGCCCTTCAGGGTGACATAGCAGCAGTGCGAGCTAGTCGCTCTTCCAAGCAAGGCGAGTGCACTGTGGTAGCTGCAACCTCCAAAGGTCGAGTCAACTCCTGGAGGATACACCGCGGGGGCCATCATGATCTACTTGCCGAACTAGATGTCCGAAATCCTATTCTCGAGGCAATCCGAGAAGCAGATGCAACGAGTAGCACATCCACTACCGAATCCTTCAAGATTGTTGATTTTTGCTTTGTCCCCAAGGGCATGTCGTCTAGGTATGCCGACATGAGCAGATTACGTCATTTACCAGCATCAGATAACCACCAACACCTACTACTTCTAACTTCGCTTGACGACAAACACCTATGTCGGTATACTTTAGTTGAGGTGGTGATACAAAACGAACCATCCCAAGAGAATTCGGTAGACGTTGGTATGGTTCGACCAATATCAAGTTTTTCCACGCCACCAGACCTTCATGCGCTCTCGAAACCACGATTATACCTACCTAAGCCTGCTGTCATCGCCTTCCTTGTCTTCGACCATGCTACTATTGTAGCCTCCATTGCTCAGCCTCCTGAATCTCCCGATTCCCAGATTATGCGAGACAATCACACCCTGCCGAGGGCCTTTGAGGATGTGGTTGATCTGCGCTATGACCCTACTCTTGAGATCATCGGGTCTGGCTTTGAAGAGCCCCAAATCTACGATCTTGTAGATGATGAGGTACGGCCTGCGCGAATTAAGACAAAGAATCCAACGGCTGTGCTGCTTGTCCGAGGAGCTGGCACTATGCGTGTTGCAGTGTTAGATTGCCAACGCTTTGCAGGCGTCACACCTCCCAAGCTCACCGCCAAGATCAAGTTAGAGCAGGCCGTGTTTTTCGGGATAAAGGAAGACAATCCTCTCGTATTTGATGTGCAGCACAATATCCGCTTCAGCGACAGAGAGTATGGAGATGCTGCCTTGGGACTAAGCGACGATATTCTCACCTCAACGGGGCCGCACCTCTCACCGTTAGCGGCGAGGCTCGATGACAACGTCAAGAGTCGTGTCCGGTATCTCGATAAGATTATGGCGCATATTAAAAGTATCGGTGTCAAATTGGACCGTAGCACAAAGTGGCAGTTGTTGTGGAATGCTGAGAAAATGCATGTTGCCAGCGTACTCTGGCGTAAACATGAGGAATTCCTGCAAATGCGCCCTACTGCCTCGAAGAAGACTATTGTAGCGGAAATCGTCGAATATATTCGCACCGAGGAGAAATCAAAACCCAACCATGCGAAAGGGGAGACGGATGAACTTAGACACTGGCTCATACATGACATTCATAGGATGGAGTTGTTCATCGCATGGGCTTATGAAGTGATCAAGCACAATTCTAAGGCTAAGTTGGATTCAGTTTCCCTGACGCGGTTGATATATGAAGCTTCGGACATCTACAACGGCACCATTCGCGATGCGTTTGCCTTCAGACAGACACACCTCGAACTCTACGGATTAAAGGGAGAGAGACTCAACCATGGGATACTGGAAAGCGATTATTCAGGCTTACCTACACCTTGGACTGCAAACAAATTCGTCGCCAACAATGTGAAGCGTCAAGTCGAACTGACCACTGAATGGGTTAAGCAGGATCCTGAATCGTTGACCGAGGAACAGACATGTTTAATCGAGAAAATGCGGGACACACTACCCGAAATGACTGAGGTTTATCTCTCTGTGCTTCAAGAATTAACTAGGTGGAATCTTGCAAGCGGCGATCCTAAACTCATCTCGGAAGGCCAAAAATATGAGGAAGTTTATAAAGAGGACCGCCACGCCAAAGTTGTTTTACTCTCTCAATCTGGTAACTGGGAGGCAGCCATCAGGATCGCAGAGACCCATAGATCCTTACATGCTCTAGCTGAGGTACTCACTCGCGAAATCGACTTGTTTCGTGAGGAGCTTTCTAGCTCTGATATCACGGCGAGCCAAGTCGAAAGGATTGAGTCCCAAATGGCCGCGAAGGAAGACAAAGTGCGGGAGTGCTTCGAAACGTACGGTGAAGATTTTGCATTCCCGTTCTATGATTATCTTTTCGCGACTTATGGCGTGGATGCTCTTCTTGAGTACGATGGTGACAAGAGATACAAGACCGTGTACTTGCGCACAAGGCCGGAGCTAGCCAAGATCTCCTGGATTAACGATATTGTCGGCGAGGAAGACATTGATCATGCTGCGGATACGCTTCTCGACTTAGGCCTAGCTCGGGAACAACAAGTTTGGAACAAGAAAATCGAACTCAGTCTTGGTAAGTTGGCTCGAATGGCCGAGTCCTCACGCCCCGTTAGTAAAGCTTCAATGTCTATTCAGGAAGCTGCCATCAGCGGGACTACTGAGGACGCACGAGTCAATGCCATTGATAGAGAACTCGCCGTCATCAATGTTCAAAACGAATTTTACGACACTCAAATCCGTCCAGTCATTACTGTAGCCCTCGACGAGAGCGAAGAGCTCGGCCTCGTTCAGGAAGCGTTTTCTCTTCAATGTCCGAAGAAGTACAAAATACTCGCCCAACTATTTGAGGATGCAATGAAACGACTCCTCAAGCATGAAGCTCTCGACCCATTGACTCTTATCGACCTCCTTACCTTGGTCACTCTACCTCCGGAGACCAAAGACAATATTGCCGATCAGTTTTTTCTTGCTATCCAGGTAGCCAGTAACGGTCTGGCTGGTGATGAGCGCTATCAAGCTGAGCGACTTATTTGGAGGCGATGTTTCCTACGTGAAGATTGGACGTCGATTAATAATACCTCTATGAAGGGTGATGAGGAGACTATGGATGTCCTCGGCCAGACAGATCTTTTCCAATTATACTGCACCCTATACGCAAATCGTGAGTCTATTCATGGCGTTTAACGCGTACTTGAAGCTAATGTAACACAGAAAACGACCGTCATGCCAAAATACCGCATCGAAGATTAGCACCCTCACAATCAGCCGGGGTCTATACACATACTCTTGACGGGCGATTCGCAAACATGGAGAAGAGTTATCGAGAGAAGATGCTGGAAGCTATGCGTTGGGAAGACTCAAATCTCCGCGAGCATATTGAAACGCATCGGTTAGAGGAGTGGACTCAGGAAACGAAGAGGCTCGCTGAGCAGGCGGTTGACCAGCAGTACGATGACGTTACGGAAGCCCAATCACCAGAAAGATTCCCGAGAACAGTGTCTACTAAGAACCTAGAGGTAATATCAACGGAAACTACAAACGGACGAAATGGCACGCACTAGGGAGTCCTGATTAATGTCTTCGATGGATTATTCTGCTGGCGTCTTGGAGTTTAATACGGGCTCCTGTAACAAAATTGCTTTTGTCTTGGCTGGCGTCGCGTTATATAGCTGCCCTAGGGCGAGGATTGCGGAACAAAAAGCATTCAAGATAATAGAGGCTCTCAAATTGAGAGCTTCCCAACTACATGTAACTCCAAGGACCAACGTGAGTGGATAAGACTTTGCAGATGCGCAGACTCACTCTATACTACAGAAGACGACTTGGGCATAAGAGTCAATTGATCTTTCCTCATTCCTCATATCTGGTGTAACGTAAAATTCTACACGATATAGAGGGAGCTTCTCTATCTGAAGGCTTAGATCAAGGGCTTTATCTTGCTAATCATCCTTGTTAATCTAGATCCTGCGGTTATAGTGGTCCCAATTATACGGAGTCTCTTTCTCGCACCTTACCCCTAGCTCCAGTGCAAAGCCATACTAAACTATAAACTTGATTGATCAGCTCCGTATGGCATAGGCATCCGTTGATCCGATTGTTTTAAGGCACGCATCAGGTTAGTGCCACTATGCGGCCATCCTTCTCGCTCTTTTCGATGCATCTATTGAATAAATCGTTCCATGGCCTAGATCTCTGAGTTTGAAGCATACTGAACGATATTATCTTGGTGCACTCTCCCTTCAGCTTTTATATAATTCAACGTTTGAAGTTACGCATATATATCACTGAACTCGTATATTTGGGGGAAATGTTAAAAAGTCAGAGTATCTTCCCACGCTCGGCGAGAGCCTGTAGGCCTGATAAATCACAGAAAGGCATCTCATCCGCTGGACTGACGGGGCTATAGGTTGCCAGGTCCTTCGAAACAATAGGAGTGATGGTACTGCCCCGGCTACCTCCCCTACTTCCTATCCCATCACGTTCCTGCGTCTCGCGTAGTTCAGTTGTGAGATGCCCATGATACTCTAAATCATCCCACATTTTCTCGGTGCCGTTATTCCAGACTCCAGATCCACGCGTAGTCCAGGACGTGATGAAATTAGACACCCGAGATGTGCTAAAGACAGATAAGAGAGGGCTATAAGTCGGAACGCAGGCGCAGATTAAACCTGTGTTGAGCTCGAGAATGGAAAAGGTAAAACTGATACCCGCCCACCAAGGCCGATCGTATGTGAACTGGTTGTACGTCGATATTACATAACGAACGGTAGCAACGGCCCATGCACTAAGGTTCAATGTTAGCCTATTGCAAAGAGATTGGTTATGCATAGGTCAAGGGAGAACATACATGAATCCGCTAGAAAGGGTGAGACTCAGCCCAATCTTTTGTCGGGTTGTTGGGAACGTCAACTTCCATATCGGAGGCAAAGGAAGTATTGCGATAATCAAGTCGCTCGTTACGTGGCCTATACCAAAAAACGTATTCGCCGCGGTTCGATTAATACAGTGACCAGGCAAATCGGAATGCCACTTCTTTGCGATCGGCCAGCATCCCAAAAATTCGGCAAATAAGTTGGCCGTAAGATACCCCAAGGTATAAAAGAGCGTGAGGTAGCAGGCAATCCTAAACCTCCTACTCACAAGCCCGAAGGTCTGCAGATAGAGGAGGATCAGAGCGCTTTTGAAGCCAGCAAGGCCAACAGTATAGAACTGTGATGTTATGCCGATCCAGAGATAATACTCGGAATTCAGCTCAGGCGTAAATTGCCAGATGTGCAAACCCATGCCATGGTACGTAGCAAGACCCATCAAAACACCATGTGCAATACTGATACACATAGTTGCAGCAACGATGTCTGCATCGGTTTGTTAGCTGAAGTGTACAAAACTGATTGAATAACAAGGACATACAGTCATCAATGGTAAGTTGCCGCTTTAATAGCTGCAGCCTTGTGTAAAACCTCGCGGACACGAAAAAGAAGGTGATAATCGGCACAACAATTGCCGCTCTCCAGACGTGGACGCCATTCTCGGCCGGAAGAGGCGGCGGCGGCTCGTATGGGTGAGCCATTCCGTGGTGTAAAGAGTGCACAACTCCAATTCAAATATAATACAGGTACGTCGAAACCAGCGACGATATTACCAACGATGAAGCATTTCGTGATTGAGTTGACGATTCTTCACCACGGACACGTAAACGCCGCTGGCACGTGGGTATAGAAAGAATCAAACCCCGTCGACCAAGACTAGATAGGTAATGGCGTGATAATAAAATAAACCCGTGTGCCTACACGAGATGCACCTAGGTACCCCACTAAACACAGGATCGGGAATAGATTTACCTCTCCTAGTAGAGTTGATATTAGGCAGGGGACAAGTCTCAAGTAGGGCTAGGTAGTTACTTCTTCCAGGATAGGGGGATTGCCGGGCGAACAGGATGACGATCCTCGCGGACTAGGACCTAGATCACTTTGAAGCAGGTTATTTCATGCATATCTAGGCAGACCATTGAGCAACTAGTGCAATTAGGTAATTAGCATAGTTGAGAAGTGGCAAGTTGATAGAGCGTCTACTATGCAGAGCCACCGTATCAAAAAACCACACACACCCCATAATACACCTAAACTCTATTACTTCAAAGGCCGGCCAAACACTTATATCAACTCAAAAAATGAAATGAAAGATACTACTATATAGAGGTGAACGAGGCGATTCTATTGATATACATTATATAGTATTCAGTTAACTGAAGGACTAAATAAAGTATTCCAAACGTTGTAGTACAGTTATAGCCCTTATGTACGGTGGTATATCTTTCTACATTTTAATATAGCGTACGTAACTACACATTACTCTCTACCCATGTAGTATAACTTATACCATAATAATTGCCTCGTTTTTCTCTATATAGGAATATTTTTCTGTTATTTTCTGGAGTTGATTTGGCTGTTTGGTGAGCCTTCAAAGTAGTAGAGTTTAGGTGTATTTTAGGGTGTGTGTGGTTTTTTGATACGGTCGCTCTGACTATGTACGGAATAGGGAGAACATCGACTCTATTAGCAACTACGCATGACAATGGGGAACAAGCTAAAATGACCTTTTCATGTATTAGCCGCCATTGACTCTATGCCTCAACAGCCAAGCGGTAGTTGTAAAAAACAAAACAGTGAAACCTTCAACGGGGAATGCCGCAAGATTTTTAAAGCACGCTAGATGCGAACTAAGGTTTCGTTAACCCGCCTCATTTCCCTGGTTAGGCAACTGATCATCAATGGTGATGTCTCTTCTAGGATAGTCTGATACTATTTCAACGACGAATTGCGGGGATTGGACGTGCCCCAGATGCATCTGCCTACTAGTTCAGTGTGCCAAGTATGCTGTATACGCATAACTAAGTATTGTTGAAAATCAAGTGCCATTATTTACTATGTAGTTAGAACCTATAACTTCATACTCTCATTTACATTTACAGTAGATGTATTTTAAGCAACACCACGGTCTCATCTCGGTCTTGTCTTCGGGATACTCTTAACTTACCCAAGTTCAACATGACCTGATCTGTTCAGGCGTCACTGTTCATAATATTCCACGATCTCATCACTTACACATAGCCGTTTTAAACACCACCAGCTTGAGTAGATAGTAGCCATACATCGCTGCACGTTTGCACGCGAAGGAACACATCACTACATTTAAACTTTGCGCTAGATGCTTCCAATCGATATACCACCGGCATTTGGTGTATTACAGGACTCTTGTCAGCCGCATACGCGTAGTTAGAGAGTATGCCTACTATGTAGGACGCCCCAGGGATCGTCTGGGACATATGTAGAAGAAGCCCACTGAGGCTTTTTGGGACTAGTAAGCGACAAGGATAATCATGATGCCAGACAGCCGCTAGCTTAGGAAGGTTGTCTTCCAATCCTGGACAACCTCGGGTCGTTTAATAGGTCCGCGGAATGAAGCCTAGACTGGAATATAATCCTCTGAAATGAAACGCGATATTTATGAAGGGGATCTGATGTCTGTAATGTTGTTCGAACTCAATGTTTAGTTTGTCTACTATTATATTTATTGAATAGATCCAAGAGCACGATCCCTCTATTCAAACATATGCCCCCCAGACACAGCTCCCAGTCGAAGAAAGTCCGGTGGTCGAACGTCACATCCAAAACAAACATCTCTACTCGAAGAAATCCGCCAAATTCGGATGGAGGCGACTGTGCGGCATATCCCATCATACTAATTTATTACGATTAATACCGTCGTGTTGAAGATAATTACCTAATCTGGCGACGGCGACTCACCTAAGATAATAAGTATCGGTCGTTAACTATCGTCCCAGGGTGGTCCTACACTAACTAAAACTAACATGGAGCTAGACGTAGACATACGCTTGAGGATAACCCATTGCAAGTCTGCTACCCGCAGAACAGTTACACCAGTTCACGGCTAAAATAAAGTTTATTTCGTAGGTTGCAGTTTAGGAAAGTCCTATCAACTGTTATCGTGTTTATATATCCTTGTTGCTAGGAAACTCACTCTCCTTGCCAATCTTCCAGAAATCATAAAATAAGCCGATAAATATCTATAGTACTATTAGGTTGATTACAACAATTTTAATTGTCGTTAGAATGGGAGAAGCTATTAGGCAGCAAATGGACCCGGAGCCCCGAAGGCCCTAGGAAAACGTTCGTCCGTGGGCAGCGATGTGGCGGCGAGAGCACCAGACTTACATCTACGTAGGGAAATTTACTGGCTTAGACCTCTAGTAAGTCGGTTATGAGTTAAGTTATATCTTCCACTTGCGGGTTCCGTGAGTCGCTACCACGGATTCTAGCATTGCTAACCTCCGGTCTCCGAAGTCTTGCTTATTCATGGCCTATGAGAAGTATGCACCCTGCGCTAGACTACTACTACACGACTTGCCTCCGATAGTTAATTGGATTTCAGTCCAGGCCCTAGGTGCTACAAGCAATATTCATAGCCGAGGAGTAGTCTCATAGAAACTTCGGTAGCCAAAAAAGGATGTACGGTATTTACCGGCTCATGGTAGTGTGTGGTGCTGGCAACTCGAATATCCAATAGCGTACATTTCACGCTTGGACATGAATTTAGGTGTGTAAAATAGGTATTCATTTATTCTATCGCATCGTATCATCGGCTAATTCAGAACAGTGCTCGACTTGGCCCGGACGGGGGACGGAAAATATTAAGATTACTTCTTGGGGTTTTCCTCTTTTCCTCAATTTAGTCAGTAGTTTTGCCCGCAGTCCTGTCCACTCCCATGGGTTTTTCCAATTTAATTCAAGAAGTCGCCTTTGGTTTTCGCGAGCTGCTCATCGTAATCTAAACAAGACCTTATTAGCTACAGGTTCTAGAAGAATGACAATGAATCTAAAATGGTCCACGTAGATAGGGACAGGATGGCTTACATGGTTGGAACGCCAACCATCCCTTCTCCGGCCCACCAACCTGCGTTGCCGTATACGCAGCCTCTTCGTCGTCAATGGGGATCTTCTTGTATCCACCAGCGGCCGCTGCGTCGGCAAGGAGTTGAGCCTGGCACGTTCGCTCGAGACTAAGAAACCAGAAAGCCGCCTCGTCCACGCTCCGACCCACGGTGAGAATACCGTGATTCTGGAGGATTGCAGCCTTGCCATTCCCCAGCGCAGCAGCGATGCGTCGACCCTCTTCTTCATCTACCACAACGCCCCTGAAGTCCCGGTACACGCCGTGGGACTTGTAGAATCGGCACGCGTCCTGTGTCAGCATCTCGAGCTCCCGTCCAAAAGCCGAGAACGCTTTCCCGTGAACGCTGTGCGCGTGGCATGCGGCTGTCACGTCGGGGCGCGCCTTGTCTAGAACACTCGGAGTTAGTTACTACCACGTCGAGTGCATTTATAAAGACTTCTGAAGCTTCTAGACACCGTATTGACCCGTAAAGGGAAAGCTTCTTCTTTGCAAATGGCCGAAACAAGAAGATAATAACACCGAGAATTACTTACGAATCTGCGAATGGATGGCAAACGCGGCAGCATTTATAGGCTCGTTGCCCTCTACGACGTTTCCATGCTCATCGCACAGAATCAGGTCAGACACCTTGATCAGCGAGAAATGCATCGAGAGGGGATTTAGCCCTATGGGCTTGTGTAAGCATAGTTACACCGACTTCTTACGAAACCTATGAGAAATCGGGTTCGGTCCTACAGAAGTGGTCGGTAAGGATCGGGTCCCGAACGGAGATATGGCCGGCGACGCCTTCGTCGAATCCGCGGTCGGCGAAGACCCGGAAGGCGGCGGCGAGATGCTGTTTACGATACAAACGCTCGTCCTCGAGGTTGTCGAATTTCGGGTATGATCTGATGGTTAGCTTCTTTCCACTTTTCGTCGTGCCGATTACTTGAATCTGAGCTGGGTTCGGGTCTCTCTGCGTTCCGTTTACTGGGGCTTGTTTCGGCGCCGACAGACGTACGGAAACGGCAGTTGCCGTCTCATTAGCGATCGTCTCGGTGGACATGATGACGATGATTCTTCACTTGAGGATCTTGGTCTTCGATAGGATGCTTGAACTCGCTGGCATGCGGGTTTCTAAATATCACAGCGGAGCTGCAGCGCGGGGAAATGGTGTATGACGCATCTAGATATATATAGTTGGCTATTGGAGAAAGGGAGTTAGAGGCCCGGGTTGGACAACGCCGACACGGAATCGTTTTCCGGTGCTCTCCTCTAGATGCTATTGCGGGGAAACTCGGGGTCGAAGCAGCAGGTCGTAACCGAGACTAGCAACATTAGGTAGACGGGCAGTCTCCAACCACACGGCTTAGACAAAGAGTATCCCTTTCGATATATACATCGACCCAACGCATTCTACCGAGCAGATCTTGTCTACCTAGGTGATTACTAAATACCCGATGAGTGCAATTACCTACCAATACGTAAACTTGGGATTGCCATTGCGCATCCGGGAGCTACCCGCGAGGAGAGGGTATATTGCTAAATAACGCCCCGATGCGCCCGTCACCTTGATCTTCTATCAATACCTATGGCCATTTCCTCTTACGGATCATCCGTATATCGTCGTGTCTCAATATGACATGCTGCATCATGATGCAACTTGTCATACTTGGTATTTTGATACGTTTTTGCCGATCGAGCCAACGGCACTCGGATAATAATAGTTCGTGGGGTGTCGTGAAAATTGTTACTGATTTAAATAATGTTGATACATTCATCTTAGAAAGGAGTGGTACCGGGTATTGGCCGTAGAGAGTTGACCATGTCGTCTATCTGGAACGTTAGTCGTCATACACCAACATATGCTTAGAATATACTACCTGCAGTTTAGTTATTAACCCAGTGACTGGGGCTACCGCTGTATCCCGACTTCGATGTTCGTGACCTTTGTATCCGATGAGAGGGACTAATCGAGGCGGGTCATCTTCATATCACAGGTAGCATGCGGTTTAACTAGCTCTCTAATGTGATCTCTCCAGCCACGACCTTCAGCGGCCACTCCATAGCCCACGAACACCGCAGCGGCATCATATTTGAGATACCGTTTATACTGTAGTGTAGGACGTCGCGATTGTTGGAATTAGGGCCACGGCTCCACCACAAGTGTTCGATGAACCCCAGCACGGCCAGTATTCGAGCATAAAGTGCGAGGGCCAATGGCTCGCCAGCTTCTAACATTGCCACTTCAGGATTTGGTTTTAGTTATCAGCCCTAAGAAAGAGATGGCTAAAGGGCAAAAAATAAAATAAAAAAATAGACAGGTATGATATAAGGGTTTTGTTTGTTTGCCATGCTATTGCCACTGGGCGAAAAAGGAAAAGCTGACTTACCGTACCGAGACTTCATTCGAACCGCCATTGTAAAAACAAGCCTCTGCAGAATGGTATCGCCCATCCCCCGACCTAGTGCAACGTATAGGCTGATGACGCACTCAGCCGTGTCTCGGTAGATGTTAGCTTCTTCTGTCGGCATGGTGGTGATGTGGAAGGCTTCTAATAGCTTTTCTATATCCTGCTTAATGTTGAGTACGAGCGGATGATCGGCTTCGACATCGGCCGGGGCCACCGACCAGACGGCGTCCGGATCGTAACCTGCTTGGCTAAGCCAGTCGTCGTACTGCCGATGAAGGGCACAGCAGCCGCGGACTATTGCAAATACGTTGGATGGAATGCGATACGTCTCTGACGCTTGGGATCTCCGATGGGAGAACTGCCAGGACGTGATGCACAGCATGAAAGCGGTCAGAAATAGCGGCTCGGCGAGGGTTTGCTCGATGCAGCCGAGCGAGTACCGATGTTTGGCCAGTGTCCGGTCGAGGTAATGGTTTACAGCCACGCCCAGTTTGTGGTCTTCGGGCATGAGATCTTGCATGTGGAGGGCTGCGAGGGTCAACAGCGAGTCAAGCAACAGATCCGACTCGAAAGCCATCTGCGGCACCTTGTCCAGCCAGAGCTCCTTGCTCGAATAGCCGTACGTCGCAGGCAGCTCCAACGCAGCAAACTGTGTGTAGTGATACATGAGCCGCATCTCCAATTGCCGCTGCGAGTGGTTGGAGGAAGCCCCCGTGGGCCGAGTCGTTATGACGCCCGTCGACAGCGAGGCAGGGTGGACGACGGATGCGTCAGGACTAGCACTGGCACTGGCACTAGCACCAGCACCAGCACCAGCACCAGCACCAGCACGGTGCTGCTGCCTCTGCCGCGGCGTCGAGACGGATGGATAGTCGCATCTCTCGACGTCGTAGTATCTCTTTGCGCAGTTGCCGCACACGGGCCGCGCTTCGTCGCACTGCGACCCGGAACCCTGCGCGTTAGCCGGCCGAACTGAGAGACAGGTGGGTGCTTGCTTGGCTTGGGGCGGCCGCCAGAGTGCCAGAGGCTGACCTTGATTTTCCGCTGTTTGCACGTCCGACAGCCGTGTCGCGACTTGCGCAGGCGGACTCTTAGGGATGCGGAGGCTTGTTGAGGTGTTTCCATGGCTCTCTCTGCTTCTCTGCCTCTCAGGCTCTTTGCCTCTTTGCTCTTCGCTTTGCGCGCGCAGTCGACGTCAACCGATCACACCGGCAGACGTACTGTAAAAACACGGACGTAATTAGTACCTAGCCTACCTAGTTAGGGAGGTATGTACTGTACTGTTGTATGCGCCCGGTTGTTGATTTATACGAGCTGACCAAGCGGACCTGGGGACGCTCGGGTCTCTGGACGCCGAGCCAGCTGGGGATATTTAAAGCATCCTGCCTTACCCAACGTGGCCAAGATATACCTGCATATGTTTCACACCGACTTACGGGTACACTAATCATCATAAGCAAGGTAAACCAACGTTGGCATGTTGGCATGTTCCGGCCGGCACAAACCGCACAACCGCACAAACCTCCACAACTATGGCGCAGTCCAACGCTCCTCCTGTACAAACGATTGGATATCGATGCGCCCACTGGTCGAGGTAAGACGACGTACATACATAAGCCGTTCGGCAGGATCTATGCGTACTTCAGGAGGCCAATCTGTAGAAGCATGGTAGGTACCTATTGCACTATAGTACTATTGTACATGCGTCAAATGAACCCTTTACATGGGGCTTCTTTTCCAGAATAGGCATCAAAAAATACACAGGTAGTGTCTGTCTGTCAATGTAAGGTTCGGCCCGGATCAGCCACACATCTCGTTAGATCTCTCATGACTATAGGTAGGGAGGTAGATAGGTACTTGTGAATGGTAGATATTCGCTCCTTCAATTGCACTTAATTTCGACTACGCTGCTATTAGACTAAGTGCAACTGACTGGGTATCTGATACTTACTTTACCTACGCGCTATATTCTGACGTACTATCTACTACATGTATGGACCTATTATATACATACCTACTTGTAATACGTTAAAGGCGTCGAAACCGAATCCCCCCAAATGACGAGATCAGAGTCTGTAACTACATATAAGTAAGTATGTATGTATGTGTGTATGTGTGTAGGTTCATTAAATCTCTATCTTATGATGACGCTACAGTAAACAAAGGGCGCCGGCATCCCTCGCCTAACCCCAGCGACCCCATTCCGAAGTCAAGCTTTTGGCTGCTGCGGGCCACCCCGTCTCGATTTTTGGCCCAAGACGGAAACAACTGTAACCGTGACCAAGCATCCAAATACTGGTAGAGCCAGAATGAGGGTTTCCTAGCCGTTTCCTGCATTCCTATGCCGTCCTGACTTCGTTTCTTCTCGGATTGGACAGTACTAAACGCAGAGAGTAGGTATTGACAGCGCGGGGCACTAGGTAGGTAGCCCTTCTGTCTTAGGTAGTTACCTTCTAACAATAGCCATCAGCCCTGTCACCTATCGTGAACGCTAACGCTAACGCTATGACCTGCCGAATGGGGAACGGGCGTGTATACTGAACGGAGTTGCGGAATGCTTAGCTGCTTGCTTATACGCATAATCTACGTACTTACCAATCTAGATAGCACTTGTTCTTTTGAAGCGGGCAGTTCGGGTTGTGGCACAGCATAGCTATATTAGACCCTTGGGTCTATAGCGTTTATGACTCGCTCGCCCTACCTAGTTACAACCTATAACTAGCGCTTCTGTTTCTTTAAAAAGATGTAACAATAAAACAAAACTCTTTTTCTCGCTGTCAGGGGTTTCGGTGATAGCTTCTATCTCCGATAAGGGCGTCACACTTTATCCAGCTGTTTTTCGGGTTTGGATTATTATGCGTGTAGTTTATCGTGGGAATAGGTAAATGCTTTCTTTCTATTGGGACATCGACTGGACAGATACCTAACTTCATCTGCCGTATATCTGCTCTGCCCGCATTAAGCGCCACGCTAGCACCGACTACTAGCAAGTTACTGGCGCTCTATTGCAAGCTTTTTGTTGGCAGCGATCCCGGAAAGTTCGTGATAGTTCTATAATATATAGAGGCCAGCATGTCTCTTGACGCCTTTGTTCGAGTTTTTCTTTGCCGTCCCTTCGGCCACATTCGACGGGCACGTTCATCCCCCCGTCCGTACACGCTCCCTCGTTGAATTCCGTCCCGCCATCTAGCCAGAAGTCTCTCCGGTATCCTCCGGTGCGTTCCGGCACAATACATAAGACTCTCCCAACGTAGACGCAACTGTCCTGTTCCTCCCATAGACTAGGTACCTAGGCCTAGTGCTGAGGGGAAATGGAGTCCAATCATGAAGCTGTATGTTCAACCAACCACACGCGTGGCCCAAATGGATAGGCGAATAGCAGCGACTCAGATCATAGCCAGGGAAGCCAGACGGGCCAGGAGCAGCAGCGTCTCTCGATCGTTATCTTCCGTGGAGACCCCATCGACGCACCCCAGTACCGGCACACGGCCCTATTCATCGAGCACCTGGATCAGGAGGGCACGAGAACGCAGCACCGCGTACTGGAGGTGGTAGGGTCCGCGGGGATTTTTGAGCGTGAAGAGAATGTCACCTCGGATCCTAGGAAGAGTCCTACCTTCGTGGGCAGTGTGGCCGTGGCTACAATCCCGGCCGCCGGCCCCTTCGACAGTCGCCTGCGCGACGCCATCTGGTCCACGCCCATTAACAACAGCGAAAACAGCTGGAACTGCCAGAACTGGGTCGGCGACGCGTTGAACCTGTGCATCGGGGACAAACTCGTTTTAAGCGAAGAGAGTGACCGCGCAATTGACGGCATGGTGGATTTTATCTTACAGGCACGGGATGTAGCCTAGGAGCGGTGTACAAAGGGCGCCATGAGGATGCGCTCTGAGAACTTGAGGGCCAGTAGGCATTAGCCATGGAGGTGTTAGGTTGGGTTTACGCTGCTCACACCTACATATAAGTAGGTAGGTATGCTTGTGGTGTGGCGCTCGGTGTAGGTGATCGACAAGCTGCTGTGGCAGATGCGGTCTTGCGCTTGCTAGGATGGAGTCGGCCTGCTTGATACCCTGCCCGTCGGAGAAATATACAATACTTACCTCTTATGTACTCACCCACGTACTTAGTGATGAGATACCTACCTAGGTAGGCTATATGTAGCTATGTAGTAGTAGGTCCAAGTTCTATGCTGTATGTGTAATCCTTAACCATAAGGTATATACTGTATGTACATCAACGTAAGTACCTACTTCACAAGTACTTACTTAAACTGTCGGGCTTCTCAAGCTACCCGCTCCGAAGTTGTGGCGAGAGTGACGCTCTGAGACAAAATATTCTTTTGAATATACTTTCAATTCAGTACGGCCTTTCCATTCTTGGTTCATTCGTTCTAATGTTCATACCTGGGCGGGTATATAATATATGTATGTGTGTGTCCGAGTTGGGTATGTAGCCATAAAAAACGAGGATGAGCCACTCTTGCTTATGCAACAGTGACGACGATGAGCGATGACGTGTGGGGGTGAGGCCCCGCTAAACTTCAAGCTCCCTCCCCAATTGTTCTAAAACTGACTACAGAGTGTAGGTGCCTAGGATGTAAGCTACTTATTTGCATGTACCTACATAGAACTACTAATACATACATACTACATACAACCTCTTGTAGCTTGCAATGGCTGACTTCGTTTGTCGTGGTATCTATTTTGTCCTAGGTCAATACCTAGCTTAGATACCAATTCTTTGCCGTCTACTGCCTAGGCTTGACTGAGGCGTGCTATCTCTTTTTCCGAGCTTTGCCGTACTTCAAAAACCTGTAGATATTTGATCTGCCGTAACTCTCTCTCATCTCTAATCTCGTCGGGTAGCTACTTAGCTTATGGACTGACTATACGCGCCCGAGCCGTCGGATCTATAACCACGCTCTTTTGTCCCGGGGTTCTTACTCTTGCCTAGAAACGAAGCCTACTAGAGCACTTCAAACATTGTGCCCACGCGCTTTTACCCTTTGTTGGTTCCAACCACGCCCGACCGTACCAATACCACCGCGCCCCACGAGTCGAGACATCGCCAACATGTCCATACGAATCGCGCTCGACAAGCCCCCGGAGTTTTACACGAACCTCGATTTCATAAGTGGACGGGTTATCATAGTCCTCCAACGCCCCGAAGCCATTGGTAATATCATCGTCAAGCTAGAGGGCGAGGCCCGGACCGCCCTGACGATCCAGCCCGAGCGCCGCGACGATTACAACGTGCCGGGGAACAGCGTCACCGAGAACCACAAGATCCTCTACCGCGTGTTTCAAGTATACCCCGATGACTCCGTCGCTCTCCTGCTCCAGCCAGGGCTACACGAGTTCAAGTTCAGCTTCAAGGTCCCGCTCAACAACATCTGCCACGATGCGCGGGCTATCAGTAACATTATGGGCGTCGGGGGCGTCGGGGGCGTCGGCAGTGCGGGCATACTAGGCCGAGGCGGCTTTCGCACCATGGACGGAGCAAAGCAGCTCATGTTGGCGCATGTGAAATCCACACTCCCCCCCTCGCTCACGGGCTTCCCTCAGGAGGCCGAGATACGGTACTACATCAAGGTGACGATACAGCGCCCCGGCATCTTCAAGGAGAACTGGCGCTATCAGCTCGGGCTTAAGTTCTTGCCCATCGAACCACCCCGGCCCGATTCCCAGAAGCAAGAGGCGTTTGCGCGCCGCCCTTTCGCCTTCAAGCCACGCACACCGCTTTCCGCGCGGAGGTCTTTCTTCGGTACCAAACCACCCAATAATCCCACTGGCATGGGCCCGACTCCTCCGTCCGTCGAGATGTCGGCGCGATTGCCATTCCCCTCCATATTAACATGCAACCAGCCGGTTCCCCTGCGCCTCATCGCGAAAAAGCTCGTGCAATCACAGGAACAGGTCCACCTGACGGCGCTCGAGATCGCCTTGGTTGGCTATACGCACGTACGTGTGGCTAATCTCGAAAAGGTTGAGCAGACTCGGTGGATTGTAGTGTCAGCGCTTAACCTTTCAATAGCGCTCGGATCATCAGCCCATCCGGCAGACACAGAGTTTGAGGTGCCAAATACCTTATGGGTGGCTCAGCGACTCCCTAATACCGTCGCGCCTTCATTCAGAACCTGCAATCTTGTGCGGCGGTACGAACTCGAAATAAAGCTCAGCTTGAGCTGGGGCTTACGGGGAGCCGGGAAGAGCGGCGGCATGCTCCCGCAGGTCATCTCGCTTCCATTAACCATGTCGAAGATCGAGGTGTTTTCTGGCATCAAGCCGCCTGCGCAACTGCTTCAATCAGCGACAGCGACCGCAGCTACAACCATGGCCGGTACGAGTGCAAACGCCACTAGTAATGTGACTGGAAATGGATCGACCCCGCGACCGCCGCCTCGCCCGAGCGCAAATGGGCGTCCATCAATACCACCGAGACCGAGCGATCCGTTATACCCGCCGCAACTAGGGCCGGATAACGTGCCGGGATACGACGACGCGCCACCAAGTTACGACGAGGCGATGGCCGAGTCTCTGGCAGGCCCGCAGGACCGCCCTGCGTATAGCGGCGTCACGGCGGAGAATGCCCCGAGTACGATGCCGCCAGAGAAGGGCGCCAGGTCCCTATGAAGTACCAGGTTCTATTTTGAAACCTTGTTCCGCAACGGAGACGAAAGCTTTACGTGTAAGCGAAGTAGGATGGCTTTCTCTTGGTGCAAGACGACTAGAACCCATGATGAGGAGGCACTGGAATTTTTGGATGCGTGCATGAGCAAATGATACCCTTTCCCTTTCCTTTTCTCAACGGAAAATCATCTTGCATTATGGCATTGAGCACGCGGTAGAGAATCGGGCTCAGGCTTAGGTAGATACGGGGGTCACGGCGCAATTGCGGCTAGCATTATTGACTGACAGGTTCGTCAGTACGGGACTTAGATAGGCATCTAATTTGTACATGTAAATGGGACAATATATACTCGTCGATCCCTCCCGGCCCAGCAACTAGGAGCTGCAACTCGTTTGTGTGCTTATGGTGTGGGCTCTGTCTAGGTGCCGTAATAGAATATAGTTGGGGAGACCAGGTCTAAGTGGGAGGTGTGAGTAAAGATCTATCAGCTAACTTCCTTGGTATATGGTGAATGAAATAGTACTATCTCTAGCTGCTAGGTACATTACGCTTTCTGGCCTTCTCGACCCTAGCGTTCATGACTGTAGAAAGGATTGATGGAAATAAATTGCGAGTAAGGTGTCCGGAATGAATAAGTAGCTATTCTTTTTCGAACCCTGCATCTCCCGGTAAAGAACCATACATCCCGTGAAGGTAGACACAAAGACAAAATTGCGACAGTAGGAATATATCTATTTATATATAGACAGTACATGCGCGATCTATATACAGCTATGTCCCGAGATCTAGTCCGCGATGGAAATGCGATCAAGTGCAAAAGCTATCTAAGTATGCTCAACATGTAATAAAACCGTAAGAAGTATTTCCTCTTCGAATGCGTCTTTTGCTCGGAAATGCCATCTATTCAGTGAAGGTGTGCGTGCGCGTATAAGAGGTGACTGGTATCATGCGAGACTGGGAATTGCGGCGATGGCTGTATTCTAGATCTGATTTTGTTTGGGGGAAAGGAGGGGGGTAATCCTTCCTCGTGAGGGCCGTTGTTGCTTGGTACCTCACAGGCGTGGCCCATGTTGACAAAATTGGGATGGTTAGCTAGGCGTTTATAGCTTCCCCTTGAGGGTATCCTTCATCCGCTTCTCGACGGCGTTCAGGTATTCGGTGGTGGTCACATAATCCTCGCGGGCCGTCTTGCCACACGCTAGGGCCAAGTCCTTGGTCATAATTCCATCAATATCTACGGTATCGATGCAGGCCTTCTCGAGGGATTCGGCGAAGGCGACGAGTTCAGGGGTGTCGTCGAGCTTGCCACGCTGAATGAGGCCACGGGTCCAGGCGAAGATGCTGGCAATGGGGTTCGTCGAGGTCTCGCGACCCTTCTGGTGCTCGCGGTAGTGTCGTGTGACGGTACCGTGGGCGGCCTCGGACTCGAATGTCTTGCCGTCGGGTGTGATGAGAACCGAGGTCATAAGGCCGAGCGAGCCAAAACCTTGGGCTACGATATCCGACTGCACGTCGCCGTCGTAGTCTTGCATCGCATGTTAGCGCACCAGATTACGCAACACCCAGGTTAGATGAACTTACTCTTCAAGGCCATGATGTATCCACCGGAGCTCTTGATCATCTGGGCGACCATGTCGTCGATGAGGCGGTGCTCGTACCAGATCTTCTTGGCCTCGAATTCCGCCTTGTACGTAGTGTCGTACAGCTCCTGGAAGATATCCTTGAACCTTCCGTCGTATTTCTTCAGGATGGTGTTCTTGGTGCTCATGTACAGCGGCAGGCCCTTGTCGAGGGCAAGCTTGAAGCTCGCGTGCGCGAAGCCGGTAATGCTCTCATCCGTGTTGTACTGGGTCTGCGAAACACCGCCGCCTTGCTTGAATTGGAACACCTCGATCTCTTCGGGCTGGCCGCCTTCGGGAGTGTAGACCATGCTCAGCTTGCCGGGACCTGGGATGACGCGATCCTTGGCTCGGTACTGGTCACCGAAGGCATGACGTCCGATGATGATGGGCTTCTTCCAGCCTGGTACAAGTCGGGGAACGCGGGGGATGACGATGGGTTCACGGAAGACGGTACCACCGAGTGCATTTCGGATAGTGCCATTGGGAGACAGCCACACTGGCAGAGGGGATGGCGGGTTAGCATATATGGACGAACAGGGGGTTAACTAACAGGGATCTAGAGAGTGATCCGTGCTTATGGCGGCGGTTGATGTGAGGAAGCGCTACGTCAGGGCCTGTCTGTGTGACAGACAGACAGACAACATGGGGAAAAATGGGTGCGGGGTCAATCAAGGATGCTTGCCGCTGCCGCTGCCGCCGCCGCCGCTGCTGGATGCCATGCAAGTATGACTGCAGCACGGACAACGACAGCGACAGTAGAGTAGCAGCGCATGGGTGGGGGAATGCACGTCGAGTAACGAGTAGGCCTGGCTTACTTACTTTGCTTGAGCTTAAACTCCTCGACACGCGCCTCGTCGGGGGTGATGGTGGCGCACTTGACACCCACCGAGTATTTCTTGATCGCTTCGGCGGCGTCGATGGTGACCTGGTCGTTCGTCTCGTCACGGTACTCCAGGCCGAGATCGTAGTACTTGAGGTCGATGTCGAGGTAGGGGAAGATGAACTTGTCCTTGATGTCCTTCCAGATGACCCTGGTCATCTCATCGCCGTCCAGCTCGACGACAGGGTTCTTGACCTTGATCTTCGGCGCCATGTTGTATCTGGTGTGGTGGAAGAAGGCGACGGGCACAGCGGGCCGCGCGACGGCAATGCGCGACGTGGGCGACCTGAAGAATGGACGAGCCGATCTGGGCAGGGAAGAGGGCCGGACGAGACGGGCGGCGGCTGGAAATGCAGCACTCATGGTGACGGGGACCGGAGGGGCTGGAGGGGCTGGAGGTAGTTATATATGCCGAGCCGAGGAGAATGCGACGAAGGACCCAGCGGCGGTAGTGGTGATGCGATAGCACTGACAGCCGAGGAAGCCAATCGTATCGAGAATTGTAGCCGGGGCAGCTGGAGCCGAACGGGCCAAGGGACGGAGCCAGGAAGGGGAGCAGTTTCGGGCGGGTACCTCTCGTGGTTGTAAGTGGCGATTTCGCGATTTCTCGAGGCTCAATCCGCAATTATTTAAGGGTGTCTGTTCCCGCGCTTTTTTTTTTTTTTTTTTTTTCTCTCTCTCTTGCAGCTCAGCCCAGGTAAGGAGGTCAGGTCGGGTCGGGTCAAGCAAACAATGGCTATATCAGATTGTAGAACCAACTTCAGTCGACGAATTAGTCACACAATCAATCCAACCAACACTTGGAATATCGAGGCGAAAGAGACAAGAGAAGAAAAAACAAAAACAAAAAAAAAAAAAAATTGTAAAGAGAGGGAAAACAAACACAAAGCTATTAGACAGGATCTTCTTCTTCTGGGCCGCCGATGACGGAGCCACTGGCTAGTAGTAGTAGACTAAGTAGGTAGTCGCTGAAGATTCATTTACCTGGGAGTGGGAAAAATGGTCGGCGGGCAGACTGACTCTCTACTCGGTACAAATATCTTGGTGTAAGTGTGGCCCCTCCCTCCTCCCCCTCCATGTTGGCTGTCCCCTCGCTATATAGCCAGCTGAGACGACATGGTGAATCAAGTCACGGGTTGTTCTGTCAGAGCGGGAGGGGGCAGGCAGGTTGTCCAAACGGGCAGTCGTCTTCCCTCTTCCCTGTAGGCTGTGTGCGACGCATTTGGGGTACACGGGCGAGGCCACAAACGGTCCACGATGAATGGGCTGTGGTCCCCTCTGCTCGCCCTGTCCGCCCTGCCCAGTTAGGGCAGTTGTCCCTTGGAGTCCAGGGTAACAGGGTAAAAAGCAGCAAGTGAGAGGGGGGGGGGGGCACACCCGATGTCTCCCTACTAGTTAACCCCTCTAACCCTCTAACTAACCCCCCCCCCCCCCGCATTCTGCCGGCCCTGTCCCGTCACCTGTTCACCATCCGCAGTGCTGCCGAGAAAACAAGAGAAGTGTCACCTAGATAGGTAGGTAGGTCAACCACGCCATTCCATTTTCCAGAGCCAGCTAGCCAGCCAACGGCTTTTGTTTCGTTTGTCCGGGGGCGTTGACGACGACGACGGATGGGAGTGTTACATTGAGCGGTTGGGTCAATGTCAATCAAGGAGCCCGCCCGGTGCATCCCGCGACATACCTATTCATACTGCCTACCTACCTCTGTGTCTGTGTCTGTGTGTGTGCTCTCTCTCTCTTTTTCTTGCGCGCGCACCCCGTCTCGAACCGTTAACTTCAGTCGCATCGCAACTTGAAATCGTGAGGAATGCGGATGCGAATGCGGTTTCGTTTAGAGAACGAGAGCGTGCGTGTTCTCAATGTTCTCAACTAGTTGTCCAGGGGAAACAACGCCGAACCGACCTTGAATACCTGTGTTTATCGTGCACCCACGTCTCCGTGTTTATTGGATTTAGCCCCAAAAGGCCTGATCAACGGTAGACAGCACAGACATCCGTGATTAGCCAGCGGCACGGCACATAGCTACACAGGGTCTCTTTTCGTCGGTATTTAATGAACCCGCGTTGTCGGAAAGAGTCGCGCATCCCATCCATTCGACTTCCCAGGTGCAGCTGGTTACTACCTGGTGGTCCATACCATCAGCGATTGGTAAGATCGAAATCGAGGCATATCCTCCCCAAACATTTTCGATAACTAGTCCTTGGACATCGCGGTCCGTCATCGTAGCCGATTATTAATATGTCGAATAGGGTCAACCAGTCATCCCACCAGCCAACCTACCTACCTAGCCTAATGGTCGTCTTTGTATGTCAGTATCTAGTCAGATGGTGCAGTCTCCGAGCACAGTAGGAAACAGACTCCTTTGTCTCCTTTACCTGTCGATTTACTACCTACCCGCTACCTGTCTTCCCGCCCATACTTAGATAATATGTCGGGTGGGCTGTTGAAAACAACGGAGACATGACTGGAGGATACAGGCCAGGGAGGTTGCAGCTTTTCTGGGCACCGGCCAACTCCCCTAGGTAAACCGTATATAATAGTCTACCTATCTATCCTGGGATATTCGTAGACCTGCACATGCACATGCACCTGCACCTGTAACTATGCCGTAGTGTGTCAGGTAGCGTTACCTACCTCTTACCCAATGCTAGACATAGTACCGTAGGTTCAAATAGAGGAGCAGATCATTTCATCAGTGTCAACTAAGTAACTACCTAATCTAGGCATCTTAGGTATGTATTTAGAGAGGTTCAGCTCTGATTCTCAGGTCATCTAGTACCAGTCTAGTCTAGTCAGGCAATAAATACCATAGTCAGGTATGTAAGTACACACAAAGCAGCTTTGTTCCCGCCCTACATGTATTGTCGTCTTATCATCAACAATAATAATATGTATGTAGGTACAGAAGGTAGGGAGCTTAGGGGGTGGTTAGGTACCCAAGGTAGCCCTACCTGCCTGCATGGAAGGTACTAGGAAATGTTATTAGTTAGGTAGACAGTGTGCATGTTCCCATCCTAACCTTGGCCTGGCCAACAACAACCAAACCAACCACAACCGAAAAGAAAAAAAAAGGGTCCCTAAAACAGCCCAAGGAGATCCCCGGGCCTACGGGCTCAAAACACCACCCCCAAGCTGTTTTGAGCGTCTCCCCGGATGTCACGTTATTTTTAATTTTGCCTCCCCTTTGGCTGACTTTGGCGACCAGCATAACGCGAAACGCGAACCGAACTGAAATACCTACCTCCAGTCCTGTACTGCTGTACCTGCGCAGCACCCAGGCCTGCTAGACTAGCTCTATTGTGCGACCGGCACCATCGATCCCTCCAACCCGGCCTGTGCCTGTGCCTTTGCCTTTGCCCGTTTCTCTCCCACCTGCTCCCATTCCTCAGGCCAGACGACCAGCCCAGCCCCCTGCACCCGTAGCTAGCTAACTTGCCCAATATGCTTGTTTACTGCTGACCTCGTCGAGGGCGAGTCGACGTGTACCCAGCTTTCTCATTCCCTCTCCTCTCATCTCATCATACTCGGCTCCCATACACACCTGCTCTCACCTCCTGGCGCGCGGCGACCGTCGTTGGATCGTATAATTCCAGTATCTACTCGTTTTTCTGTTCATATTGAGCCCCTTGTCGCACCATCATGCCTGTCGAGCTCCGGAAGCGCAAGGCGCCTGCGCCCGCGCCCGCGCCCGAGCCACCTGCTAAGAAGCAGTCCAAGGCCCCAAAGGCTTCCAAGGTCGCAAAGGTCGCAAAGGCAGCGACCAAGGTCAAGGCAAGCGTCAAAAGCGCCGCTGCAAAACCCGCCGAGACCAATGGCTCTCCCAAGCCGGGGAAGCCCGTTGTCGGCAGCGTCCTTTCGCTGGACGGGTTTGGCGGCGAGGTTGAGACTAACGACGGCACAAAGACAACCCTAAAGGCCCTCGTCGACGAGAGCACGGCAGGCGTAGTACTTTTTACCTACCCCAAGGCTTCTACGCCGGGCTGTAAGTAAATGTTGATAGAGTTCGGTACACGCGGATCGATATCTGATGGCATGCACAGGTACCAATCAAGCCTGTCTGTTCCGAGACTCCTACACGGATCTCACCAAGGAAGGCCTCCTCGTCTATGGCCTTTCCACAGACTCGCCCAAGGCGAACACCACCTTCAAGACTAAGCAGAATCTGCCATACCCGCTTCTTTGCGACCCAAGCGCCACCTTGATTGGGGCCATTGGGCTCAAGAAGATGCCAAAGGGTACGACGCGTGGCGTTTTCGTAGTGGACAAGACTGGTAAAATTCTGCTTGCGGAACCCGGCAGCCCCGCTGGAACCGTAGATGCAGTCAAGAAGCTCATCGCAGCTGGCGGCATCTCGGCCGCGAAGGAGGAGCCTGCCACTGGCAAGCCAACAAACGGGCAAGCCGCTGAGGAGAAGAAGACTGGAGAGGTCGTCGAGAAGCCCGCCGAGTAATTGCCACTTGGAAACAGTTCGAATTAAATTTGAGGCTGGCGTCAATCTAATAATCCCTCTGTTTCTGCCATCGCCCTGTACTACCGCATGTGCTTGGCCCGTGTTCCTTCGCCCCCCGTCCCCATCCCCCGCTTCGTTTTGAGTTGCAGCAGGCCGCAGCATGTCACGTGTGTTACTTCCCGCTCTCTTTCTGTACCATCTATCTCGGCTTTCAGGTCCTCAAACATTCACTCATGCTTCCTTATCGTTGAAGAGATCCATTTGATATATAGTGCCCATGAATCCCTCACAATATGTTATTTGCGGCGGCGAATACACTGCTCGCTCAGATTGATGGCCTGCAGTGGACTTTCTACCTCGTCAGAGACTTGGTAGTTGGGCCGCAGCTTGATAGGAGAGGAGCGGCTAGTCGGGCGCTTCGATGCGACCAGACTCGCATTATTGCTGGGGGGCTGGTGGCAACCTAGGATGCCGTGTAGCAATCTTTACTTGGGTGACAGTACAGATAAAATCCAGACGTTATCTCTTTATTTTATATCGATGCCACATAACATTGCCGCCTTCGGGCATCGTCTTAATCGAGGTGCATTTACATAGTAAGCAGTGCTCGGACTCTTCAAGCTTAATGTCACTAAAAAGAATTATATCACTCACCGGGGTTTTAGGGTAGGTACATTCAACGCGGCGCTGGGTACGAGGGGTTCCATGAGATTTCCTACGCGAGCAGCGCCCCAGAGTTCGTGAAGCTCGCCAAAATCTAACTCTGGAATTGCATTTCACAGCATCTATAGCGTAAACGTACCTTATATCCATGCGTCCCTTCTCGACTACTGGAGGCCGGTGCAATCAAGCCGCAATCCGTTCTACTAGGCCGGGCTTCGAGCGGCACTTCTCTCGCACTCGACCATTGTCCAAGACCAACCTGATACTTAAGAATGGCGTCCTACAATTGAAATCCAAGCAGAGTAGGGATTGTTCATTAGCGGTCCGCACTAACCATGAGAGATCCATTAGAGTCGGGAACTTTCTGGAACCGAGTTACATCTAGATGCGCTTTCTTTGTACTCAAGGCACTATTGCCAAGTTCGAGGAGTCCAACCATATGGACAGGATGTACGATTCAGCAGAGCTCATTTCAGCTGTCTCTAGAGTTTTAGGGGGACTCGGCCTACTAATACACCAACCTCTTGAACATTACGTTCCGTAGACGCCGAAGGAATGACCCAGGGCAATGTTGCATTATAGATTAATTACTCCTTCAGCGTAGTATCTAGATTCAGTCTACATTTTTGTAGCACATGTCTAATAAGAGCCGCTCTAGTTTACGCTAATGTAAGAGGATCGGAAATGTCACAAACGTCCATTTAGGTTTGAGTATCCGTAGGTGCTGGGTGAGTCTAGTTCCGTGTAACAGTATAGCTTGGCAAGGGACGAGAGGCGGCCCATACCGTCCGTCCGTTGTGGTCGTCAACTATAGAGCTCTTCTTCGGCTCTCTCTTTCTCTCTCTCTCTCTCTCTCTTGTGTGTGTGTGATATGATTACGGCTAGTAGAGTGATAATGAAGCCGATGTTCTAGTAGACAACCCCTACTTAGCCCAAACGATAGCCATTTATCACTAAAAATGCCAATCATATTAGAACATCAACGGCAAAAGTTCACAGTAGGTATTTAACCCACGATAATTCATATAGTATTATATCTCGTATTTTAATACATTATAACATTACACTCTAGGACCCGAAGAATGGAGGTGGCTTAGTGGCTAAGCACGTCATCCTACTGTAGGCCTTTAACGGGCCCATGGTTTTGATTCATACGAGCCATCGCCATATACAAGCATGCTGTTGTGTACCACAAAGACCAACCGACACTCGTAGCCTCTTGCCCGCTTCATATGGAGCCGCCATGCTCAAGCTGCAACTGCAACTAGGTACCGTCATCGATATGCCGGCATACAGTCGGGCAATGTTGCAGCTTCTCGAAGTGTAGGTATGCATATGCACAAATGTCTGACCGCCCAACACATTGATCATAATGCTCTGGTCTGCGCAACGCTGCATACTTGGGCAGGTATATGGGTAGGCAAGCAGACCTGAAAACGTAGAAAATACACAAAAAAAAAAAGAAGAACAAACCCAATCAACGCCAATTGATCGGGCTTCGCAGGCTATCCCGAGGCAAGGAAGTACTACGCGATCAATGATGAACCGTTATGCCTAGTCAGCCCACCCACCAACGACAACTCCGATGACCGAGACTCCTATCCATATTGAGGGGCATAAAGGTTAAGGAGGGGTGCGGGAAAGAGAGAGAACATGGACTAGGTGGAAGGGAAGAAAGCAATGAGAAATAACAGACGCCTCTATACCCACGGCCTATTTCATGGTGCAAGGTGCGCGCACCAAGGTAATTTTTCCACTTTGCATCCTTCTTATACACCTACCAATGACAAACCGCACCACATTGAGTCCGGATCTGCGCCTTCGCCTCTGCTTCGTAGGTAGTACAAACACAAAACGCTAGCGAAGGGACGTGCAGGACGCACCACATTAAACCTCCGGACATCTCTTCACCCGAAGGATCGAGCTTCTGCAGCTAAAGAAGAGACGGGACGTATGAACAGAAGTAGAAATAAACACAGGTGAATTGAGCCTTGCCCCATAAGATACAAGGTATAATGAGATGAGACAACATAGGTAGTGTGACTGTGAACATGAAGATGATGAATTCAGGATGGGAATGACGCTCGGAGGCCTTGGAAAGGAACACAGCCTCCCCCTTCTGGCCCAGCCCCTAGACTGACCCGGCATCAGATAAGCAACATGTAGAGGATGCGTGTATGGATCAATGCAGAAGGTCAAGAAGGAGAGAAACAAACAAGCATTGTAAGTAAACATATCATATGTAAGCAAACCAAAGTGTCAGCGAAACAGAAAAGCAGCTTAACTACCCTGTCCCAAACCCCATGTTTTTTTTTATTCAATGGTGTGCCTGCGACGCTGCGGTACTGCGGCGCAGGGTTCAGTTCATCCCCCGCGCAGTAGACTGGCTGCCGGCATGTTGTACGTAACGTCGTCGTCGTTCGTCCACGCAGACCGCTGCTTATGCTAACTGCCAATGCCCGAACGCCCCCCGAGCCCAGAAAGGAATAGTGGTAAACATGCTGTGGTCCTAGCCTTTTAGACGGGACGCAGCTACTGTAGTGGGAGAGTGTTGCTGACATCGCGGAAGGTTTCTGTCGTATGATTTCTCGCTATTTTTCTTTTCTTTTGTTTTGTTTTTCGGTTGTTTTTTTTTTGGCAGAGATGTGTGGGAAGGAGTCTGATGTTGGAATAGGATTCGGCGGCAGAGAATAGAGTATCGCGGCAAACAAGAAATCCAGCTTTCTCTGAGTTGGGCATGTTCTAATGTAGATAGTAATCCATCCACACGCTCCATAAGCGGGATAATACGCTCAGCTGAGGGCGAGAAGCTGAGCTAGGCCAAGCAAGCTAAGCAAACTAAGCCGGGCCGTGTAGCTCAGCTTTGCGACTTCTGTAGTTTTGTCTCTCTGCCTCACAGCTCGTCCCGCATTCCGAGCAAGTGTAGCCATACTCCTCAACCTTGACACGCGTAAGGCAGCGCGCGCAGCGCCACCACGTAGGGTTGACTATGCGACTGTTCCACCACTCCTCGTCCTGCTTGGCCGAGGAGCCGCGGCGCGTGAGGTCTTCGGCGTGGAAATCTCGAAGGTGGTCGCGCTGGTGATCTCGGCGGTAGAAGGGCTCCTTTGACCGCTGGCACTTTTTCCAGTCGCACGGGTATTTTGGCTTCTTGTCCGCGGGTGTATGGCGTTGTTCGATGTGTCGGATCCAGTCGGCTTTCCGGCGAAACCTCCCCTTACAGCCCCTCTCTTTGCATACGAACAGTCCCTCGTTTGTCGGACTTGACAAATGCTGTTTTAGTAGCGAGCTCCATGGCTTTTAGGGAGCGAGGCAAGTATACTTACGCCGTATCCTCCGCAGCCCTCGTCGCGAGTCCCTGGTCCATAGGTCCAAGATCCGGCCTCGACCTCCAGGATGCCTGCTGGCCAGAGTCTACCGGTGTAATATAGCCGTATCCCCAGTAAGCGTCCGGGTCGCCGGCATTGTAGTCGTCTCCGTTGCCGGCCGTGTATTCAACATCTGGTATATGTGAAATAGTAAAGCTAGTCGGGGAGAATGTAATGTCGTGGCTAAAATCGGACGGTGGCCATAAACAATCGTAGTTCTCTACGGGCATAGGCCAAGAGGAATTATACGCTCCATATTCTGAGGTTGGCGTCTGTACTTGATCACCGCCAGAGGTAGCTATGCTCTCCCCAGAAGGTCCCCGGGTCATAGGCGCGCCGGTACCAGGACTCCACCATTCTGACGACTCCCGGCGTTCGAAGGAATAGGCCCCGTCGTGATTGTAAAAATCACCGTTTTCAAAGTATTGGCTCATAGTAGCAGGTGGGGATTTTGTGTGACACGGTAGTGGGCTGAGCTAGAAGACTACCGGCTTGTGTTCCGGAGTCTTCGTGCGAGAGTAGTAAACATGCACTATAAGAAAAAGTTATCAGATTTTGTCTCTTTCTGCGTTGTCGCCGGCCTCTGAGTGAAGAACATACAGGCGTATTCTAAACAGGTTCAGGCTCACTGAATACAAGAAACGAACTTGATACAGAAGGGACGATAGAGATCTTTAAAACTATAGTAGTGCTATTTGAGGGGGGTAATATAGATAGGATGAGGTGATATAAGGGACGAGTCTTAATGGTTGCTAAAGTACTGGACTTATATCACATTAATACCCGAAGGGAGCGAAGAGTGGCCAGCCTTCCACGGAGAGGCTCGAGCCGATTGCATGGCGAGGCTTAAAATGCAGAAACTGAAATGTGAGGCGGACGTGACTCATGAGGCATTCATTCCCAATGTTGTGAGATATATAATACAACATACTGGACGGAAGCGCTTCCGAGGTGCCTCCAATCATGAAGAAAAGAGTAAGAGTAAGACGTGCAACCTACCAACCTATCGAGGTAGTCAACTTAGCAAGGTTCTACGAGAGCTAGGATCTCATTGCCTCGCTGATAAGAGGATCGCTGTGTTGTTACTGGACGAGCAGCAAGCAAAGCCACACGCCGAGAGTGCCGCGAACAAACGAGCGCCAATGTGTATCCAAAGGATGCTTTACGCATACATATCGCGATACTAAGAGCGGAAACCGAAGACCGACCGTGGCGGCACACGTTGAAGCTCAACCTATAAACTAGCCCAAAATGTCTGCCGGTGGTTTCCCTTCGGTGTGCAGGTAAGCAGGTCTTTAGTTAGTCCCCCTTGGAGAGATGCGTAGATCTAGACAAGGAAACACCGGATCCTGTATTTCATCGCTAGGTCTTACCAATCATGATGAGGGTTGGCATTCGGCCCAATCGACCGCTCAACGAGAACCCAATTGTGCCCTTCCCGAGGCTTCAAGTAGGGCTGGCATTGGGTGTCAATAGGACTGGAAGAGAACTGCCGGCTAAAGCGTCTGAAATGCAGTTTTCATTATTTTGGTGTGAGGAGAGTTGGTGCAATTGGACCGAGTTGACTTATACGAAACGTCGGGTTGCCCAAGTCATAGTCGATTTCTTGGAGAAAGCATAAACCCAACCTGTACCTACATAATTATGTAGGTAGTTTTGGGATCTGGATACCAGAGTTCGGTACAAGATGACCGTAGCACAGACAGCTACACAGAATATCTTGCAGGCACTTCTTTGATGGGCAAGATTATCGATAGTCATCCGGTGCTGCGCCATGCCACGACACAACAAGCTTGACACGACAGGGGGCATCTATCGGCGTCTCTTATCTGAATTGTGAACTTCGCTACGAAGGGCACCCCGATCGATGCAACGCAGCCGCCACACAATGCTAGTCCGTTACCGCCCACCGCCGCCGGCACACCACCCAGACTGATGGCTCGTGACTAGTAACGATGACGGGGGCTGACTTGCGGTATGCCTGACCAATGGCTGGCAGCCCAGTGTGCTGCAAGCGTGGTTGCCTTACCCTCGAGAATGTATGCCTTTCATTCATACCTTAGGTGTGTATACCATACCTTGATGCATACTTAGGGTGGGGGGCGCACTGATCTGCTCAGCTAAGCGACTTTGGCGTTTCTTATTTATTTATTTTTTTCTTTTCCCTCTGCCATATGCTGTGAGTTATGTAGGTAATCCTAGCTTAGCCAGACAGCCATCCAGGGACACCAAGCGGCAGGCGGCAGTGGAAGTCCCCTTTCCACGCATGCCATGTTGCACGAAATGGATCAAGCCAGGCAGGTAGGTGGCAGGCATAGGCAGTTTGCTAGCATCATCAAAGATATTTCCGGTTTGCTCGGGACCGCGCGTGATCGATTGAGTCACCGTGATGCGGCTCTGGTGTTGGACTTCGAGGCAGTGATAAACCCATGAGACAGAGACGAAGGTGAGCTCCGGAAAATGAGGCGGTTTCTGAGGAACAGCCAAGCCCCCTACCACTCTGGCTGCATTGGACCAATTCTGGGGGAGGTCCCCCGCTGCTGTAGGTAATCTTCGCTAGAGAATCCTTCGAATGCTTCATGTCAGCCCAAACTACTAAGTACCTAGGTAGGGACCGTAGTGTCGACAGAACTTTGTCAAGCCCGAACCGGCCAATCCTATTAGCAGTTAAAGGCTTTTCAATCCTCACCGAGCTCCCTCTTCGTCATCTTTCTAAGCATCGGTCATCGCTTGGGAGACAAAGATTAGAAAGCCCTTGCATAATCGAGGCGCGAAGCTCCACGTTTTACTCGCCTTAAGCCAGCTTGCTCCAAATCGCATCGTCGCCTTATTACAGTGCTGTACACCTGGCTTGCATCGGTCATCGTCATAGGATCTCCGCCAATGGCTGGGGGGTTTGCTTCCAATAGGACGTCCATCTACCCCATAAATAGTTAGCAAGTTGTACGGCACCGTAAATAGGCAGCATAGGCAGATAAATAAGCTATTGCATGTGAAAACTTTAACTAGGCAGGGCTACCACTGCTTTCGAAGGAGGGCCAATATGCGGGTATGATCCTTCACCGCTTTGGAGCAGGTTTCGACAGGGCAGGGGTTCGGTAAGTAAGACGAGAGGGAGGATCTTTCATAGGCACGTCTCTAGATACGTCAGGTACTATGTAGGTTATAAGAGCCTCGTCATAGTTAGCTACGATCGCTCTTCATATATCTTCTGATTAGGCCTCATCGCCTTCGTGGGCTGTAGCGGTTGGGCATCTCTGCATTGCTTCACACACGTCGACACGGCGCAATGGTGCCACGTCTCCGACGCTGGTCCTGGTGAATGTTGCTGGTACCGCCTCACGAATTGCCGTTCTAAGTGACATGCATACACCATTAAGCTGGGTAGCTATTGGAATTGCAACTTTACCAGGCGCCATGCATGTCATCACACTAAATAAGACACCAGAGTCCAGCAGAGCAGGCCCATTACTCCGATTTCCCGTTAGCCAAAGACTCTTCTTACGCGTATGTTATGTACGTAGACGAACAGGCAGAGGTCGGGTCCGTCCCGGCCACCTAGACACATAGCTATATCACATCTGCATGCTAACTATCGAGTAGTTAGTCTTCGATGGCGCTAGAAATGAGGCAGAGGACCTAGTGCACCGCCATAGGTGAATGAAATCGTAATTCTCCAGGCGTGGTTAGTGCTGATCCGTTCCGTTGTTTCACTTCCACGTGGGGAGGAACCGTTTAGGTATTTCAAATGCTGTTTCGCCGACCATGCGGGCTGAGGCGCATATGTAGCACCTACGACCAACGTCTTGAGAGAGTCAACTTGCGCCATTTATGGATTTATCTTTACCTGATATGATGAAGTCAAAGTAAGTACTTACTGTACAGTGGGCGATTGAGTCTGGGTAGAAGCAAGCTTACCTTCGCGAGTATCTGTCCAGCCTCCGGGGCTTACCAGTTCCTTTACCGACGACGTCTCATGTGGAATCCAGCACCAAGGCCCTTCCTTTCGTCCATTCTCCGATCATGAACGCGCACGCACTGGGAGCGTGTCTTTCCTTCGGGCTCATGCTCCAATTCGAGGAGATGGGACCATTCGATCCATCTGGAATAAGGTCTTGGCCTTGGTCTCGGTCTCAGACTGCGTTAGCTAACTAAGGCGTGTGCTAGGGGAAGTATTGCTGTGTTAGATCGAACATATGCAGGGCGGCTAGACTAGCATCCGAGCGATTGGGTGCAGGGCACGTGCTTCGAAGGTTTCTAGTGCTTGCTGTTAGGCATCGCAGCAGTATGTGAGGCGCATCATTCACCCCTTAACACAGAAGCGGTCGATAGATAGATAAGTGCTACTAAGTCTAGTCCCGCAAGACTTAGAAATTCTGCAAAGTACATATCATATAGTTCAGCTAGCAGAGGCCGAAAGGCAGTCAGCCAATCAATCGTCTACCTAGTAAGGACACAAGTCAACCTTGTAGGACTGACTAGCTGCGTAGGATGGGTGCAGGCGTTGTTACAGGGCAGCCGAGGGGAAGCATTCCGATTGCTTGTGTTTTTTATGTCGTTTCAGTTTACAGTGGTGCAAAAATCGACTGAGCTACAAAAATTAGACTGGAAGTTAAGGCAAAAAAGGGAAGAAGAGATGAACAACCGAGAATCAAACGAACAATGCTTTCGGAGTTGGGGGAGAAGGGGGAAAAAATGATACTGTACACTCCGGTACGGGGAATCGAACCCCGAGCCCCGCGGTGAAAACGCGATATGTTAGCCGTTACACTATACCGGATAGGACATGGTCGTTTAGGACTAGGTCTCCCTGGGAATCGAACCCAGATTGGTGGAATCAAAATCCACAGTGATAACCATTACACCAGGAAACCTGACAAGCACGCTTGGTTTGATTGATGATCGGTTCGGATGATACCACTACTTAATAGTGGCAAATTTTGACATACCTTAACTACCCCACGTAAATTACAACCAACCACAACCAGATATTGTTATAGCACTGTACAAACTAACTACTCATTGTCTTATTGTTGTTCTATACAGAAATCACTCAACCAACAAGAACAGTTTTGAGTCGTTTTGCCCCAGACAACTCTGGTTCCTTTTACCAACCGGCGCTGCATCCTCCAAAGCCTCTTTTATTTTGCGCTATCTCGGGTCGAGTCCCAAGCCCTACTCTAGTTAGACAGGTAGGGGAAGAGGATCACTCGCCAGGATACATCACCGCTTTCGTCTTTAACACGTTGATTTCGAAGTACTAACCTTCCATAGTAATGCTTAATTTTATTTACCCTAAATGCCTGTAGCGCATAACTAAGTGGCATAAGCAAGGCTTCGAGGTAAACTCGTTCGTCTTAAAAAGTGGATGCCTCGTCCGCCAACTATTCGGACATTGATTTAGATATTCATTCTCATGTGCCATGATCACCTTCACCTAGAATTGTGCTTAACCAGCATGCTCTCTCTCAGAATTAATTGATGTGCTATGAGCACCGCAATACCTATGCGTCGTCACTGCCTATTCGTCGCCTGCATAACCCAGTATTAGACCGCTTTTATCGGACCAAGAAAGGGCTCTATGGTCAATGATCATCTATATCTAAAGCTACTTGCCATTTTATGGCCGAAACTCATCTTATATCGACAAGAAATACGGCTAGTAATGTTGTTATAATTGAGTCTTTCTACAGCTAAGAATAAGAATGAGGATTATAGGTAGAGTTAGTTGACGTGATAGAGTTGTTGATAATAGCCTATAGGTAGGTATAGGGCATGTCGTGTTATCGTTCGTACCTTTCTCTTGTTCTTCTGCTGCCTCCCTGCTAAAAATTATATGCACCAAAATTGTATTATTGTTGAAGCTTGCCACACTCCGGACGAGATACTAAGAATTCATATATTGGTAAGAAGTAAGTCAACGCTTAATCACTACGATAGTGAGCAAATAACAACCAAATCAATGCTCTTCTGGTGATTCTCCATAACCATAGACAAGTGTGTCAGGCTTGACACAAACTTGTTCAAATACACCGTCACCTAGGAATGGCGGTCGCACAGTTTTGAAAGAGATATGGGACTCACGCTTGCTCTATGGCGCGCTCGAGCTACTTGTTGTTCAGAACTCCTCTTGGCGTCGAGGGACAATCACAGCCAATCTAGATCATGTGCCTCATACATCACCTCAGTGATGGGGGACGCACAAACATCCTCACCACTACCCATCTATGCGATATATTCTATATCAGTTCTGTTCCTCTCATCCCGGGGACCTGTCTTCCATCCAAGGACTCGAATAGCACACCTCATATTCATCAGCACTAGCAACCATCCTGGTTGTCATTATTTGTTTCCACCAAGATCATCCCCAGAACCAGTCGGTAATCACCAGTAGGCATCCTTCAAGGTGGTCCAATTTCATACGGTTATCCTAACAATAAGTTGACATTAGTCAAAACGTGCAAAGCAACTCTTTCCATTTGCAGCAAGCATGACAGTGTTTGCGCCCACAAACTTGTTGCGTTGCGAGCGGGGTATGGAAGGAGAGGTAGGCTGCCTACGATAGAGCATGCCCGAGTGAAGGAATCTACGCCGCTGCGCCTGGAAGCCCGGGGGTTTTGCCGCGACGTCCCCGAAATTGCAACCGAGGCCGAGATCGCTTACCGAGATGCTCCCCCTTCTCTAGGAGGCACGGTCTACTACCTTTATTCAATTGACGACGGATTAGATCCCCGTCACCGAGATCGCACGTGAACGGTTTGCATGCCCTTGCTCAACATTGTTGCAATGATGGCGATCTTCTTGATAGCCAGCGGCTTTGGAGAGAGAGGAACTTAGAGGATATTACACAGCGGCGATGGATATAAACGCAAGATTGACTCGGGTAGTGAATATAGGATTGCTATGCTGATTCGGCCTGTAGCGATCGTCACTCGAGCCCTTAGTATACGTGGACCTGGACGAGAAAGTGGTGCACTTTACGCGGACCATTTTTGGGCCAAAATCAACTTCCATCTTCGTCTTTCAGCAATAGCATCCATGGGATGTGTGTGCTTGAGTAGGAGGCCTGTCCAATTATCAGATCTCAGACTCGTGTAGGGGAGGCCATTATTGACGAGGCTTCTAGCACCGAACAAACGCTCAACTAGGCAATAAAAGAGAGAATACTTGGCGTCGAGCGTTAATCCGCAACCAACAATGGACCCTTAGGTACTTCATAGTCAAATAAAAAAAAGTGGAATCAGTATGCTCAGCGTAGCTTCGCAGTGGTGTGATTATCTCGAGTAGTCATGCGTCGAATCCGTATATGTTAATGATTTGGCGGCTTTGATTGCGAATGCATGTACCTATATTAAAACTGTAATATCGACTTTTGAGAGGTTGCCCTAACAATTCCCGTCGGTTTAATCGGTGTCAGCTTTCGGCGAAGAAAGACTGTGTAATGTCAGTGTGCCCTCGGACCTAAAAGGCCCTTTGTGAAGGACCCGCGGCCGTTTTGCTTTGAATGGGTTCTATTACATTTTCCACCTCCGCTTGGTGACCATTTAGGGAGGCCATTTGAGTCTGTCCGCTCCGTTCGTCGCTACCATGGTCGGGAGCTAGATCGAACATGGTACTTAAGTCGGATGAAACTTCGTGGTGTAGCCTAATGATTCGTTGGGGGGTTCGCCAGCTTCGTCGCCCTCATTAAGCTGGTTGCGCAGCCCGCATATACGAAACCGCCCGGTACGTGCGGAGGCTGTGTTCGTGTCGACCTTTTCGAGATCCTAGTCACCGCCCAGCCTCTCCATTATAGAATTAGATACATCCTTGTCGTTAAGGTTTCGAAATTAGAAACCGTGGAATACGGTAGGTATGCCTCGGCTGAGGCAAGAGGACTTAATGTCGGCCTTTACCAGCTATAATGAAAACCGCAAACGCGAGAAGAGAGAATATGACTTTCTTATGCGAATAGCTATGAGTTTAATCACGTATAGATTCCACTTATAGGTATCAGATATCTAGGCATCATGGTCCTGAGTAATTATGAGATAAATGGCCACCGAGTTACAATTACCCGATACATCTACTCGTTTCAATAGGTTGTTCAATTTTAAACCTAAAAGCTTCCGGCTTTCATGCCCCTCATGTCAGAGCCAGAGCCAGAAGGATAGCGGTAGTAGCTAGACAGGGTGAGTTGGGCGAGCTCTGCGGAGCCAGGATAGAGTATCCCGGCGGTTTCGAGATCTTGAATAAAGACGCAATACCAGTGTCTGCACCCTTCCCCTTCGGGAGCAAACCGGTAATGTTGTCGACCGTGTCTCTGAATTAGCTGCACGATCTCCTCGACGCTGATAGGACGGGCGGGTTTGTAGCTAAGCTTGTAAACTCTTTCGGTAGTACAGACGTAGCCCTTGGACGCAATCTCAATTCTACCCAGCTGTCCATCCCTGCCGAATCCAGCGACCATGTCAAGACGCACTGAACGTTCCCCTGATATCTCGAAAAATAGAGACCAATGATTAGTCGGTGAGAGCCCTGGCATGCTTGCATCGTGAGGGTTTGGACATGCGATAAGGTGTATGAATACGATCAATCCAGCTAGATCCGTTTGTTCAAGCCTGTCTTGTTCCCAATTTCCATCCATAGTGAAGGGGTCTGGCGGGCAGCTTTAGGGGCAGTTAGTCTAAGTAAGAACGGCGTTATATTGCTGCTATGCGTAACTTCCAGCCTCGAGATCTCGAACCAGCTAAGAATAAGTGTTCGTCAGATAATGAATGATGAAGCGGCATATACTATCATATCTCGAGATACCACTTCTTTCTAGGGATGATCTCTCATATTAAGCTGATAGGTTCTTCATCTCCCCTTTAGTATTCTACGATAATGGCGGCCTTCGTAGTGGTATCTCATTGCATGTGGCATCCACAAGGATTTGTTGATAATCAACAAAATTTTTACGTCTGAGGCCAAGTCGCTGACAACCGTCTAAGCAAAGATGGAGGGAGACAAAGGGCCCCCTTCCAAACAGTATCACCTAAAGCCTAGATGTTTGCTACGCAATTCGTACCACTCTAGACACCCCTCTAAGTATTTACTCGCTGTGCGATTTCTATTTGCCCCTATCTTGCATAAAGCTTGTGGCTTTGAATAAAGTCTTACAGGAATTCGAAATGATCTGATGCTGGCGCGCCTTGCCGAGTGGCGCGGGCTTAAAGAACTCGCTGTCAATAAAAACAATGCTCATTATTAGAGGTAAACTAATTTATGTATATGATATAATCTTATTTCGACTGGTGGATTATGGCCATCGAAAACAGAAAGCTTCTCGCATAAGTGATTAGGTTAAATTTGAATCTAGGGATGAGAAAAAAGAGGAGACGTAGGGAAGGGAGGAAAACGAAGATGAAAACAGATACTAGCTCATCAGAAAGCGTGGAGTTGTGCTACCCTTTTGATTTCGACCCTGCCTGTTGTTGCACCTAGGGAGCTTGCAAGCAGGTTTAGTCCTCGTGTTGTTTTTCATAGTCGCAAACTTTCGGGGCTATGACCAACTATTTTCTAGATGAGAGAATACTTAAATAATGAAGCGACAATGGCCACTAGCAGTAGTAAAAGTGAACCAGTCAATACGTGCTCAGACGCCGGGCTGTTTAAGTACATTGATAAGCTTCGACGACAGCGCTTAGAGCAGCAGCTACTCTTGGAGGAAGAGTCAAATCCAGGGCTTATCGAACTCTCCGTAGCATACGTGACCAAGACGTACGTACCACTGCAGTGAGGAATCGCGTGACATAACACATACTATTGACTTAGCTCACAGCTTAAGGTAAGTACCCGAACGCTACAGGCTTGAAAAATAGTGTTTTTAAGAGATATTTACGTATGAGTGCATATTCGATAGAGTCCATGGACCTAATCTCGTGGACGGTTGGGCCGATCTTGGCTCTATTCGTCTCGCCTTTCAGCTTAGAGGTATGGTTCGGCGTATACGAAGCTAGACTAGCGATAGCCGGGCCATTAACGACCGGAATGGTCCGCACATTCTGGCTCGAAGATCTATATGGCATCACTCCACGGGCTTCATCACACGTCGTTACTTCCCTAGTCAACTACTGGTATAGCTCGGGCACGTTCCGACAAGAAAAGGCGAAAAAAAGAGAACAACACGAAGCGACCTGCGCAGGGCTGGTCAAACGGCCTCAACCCTTGGTATTCACGCATCACGACCCTGCGCTGCGGAATCTGATGATAGAGTTGGCCGGAGACCCGTGCCTTGGGATTTCACCGGGTGGTATCTGCCCTTTTTCGAGCACGCTTCTATGTATAAGTTCAGCCCGCCGTAAAGTCGGGGGTGGGTGGGTGGGTAAGCTCCGTTGAAGGATCTTCGCTTGGTTAGCGACGGGTTCCTATTGGAAGGGGGAAACCGTTTTATTTGCGGCGCAAGTCAAAGCACTTATATTCCAGGCAGTGCGGAGTTTTAGCGTGAAAGCCGGGGCAACTCCGTTTGCGAGGCCGGTCGACGGCGATGGCTAGCTCTACCGGGAATAAGCTTCAATTTGCTAGCGAAGGAGAGGTTATAAAGGGCATAATTTGCCACCGCGTCTGACAGCGGCCAACGTGATATATTGCGAAAAATCTTCGGTGTTGGTCTTCTGCGCTAGTTTCGGTCGCTTCGTGACAATGCTATTCCTCGATCTCGTGGCTGGCGGTGTGTGTATGGCTATCGTGTTGCTTAAGACTTCTAATTAAAGTTCTGTTGGATACCAGATTCACATGAAGCCGATCGTTGAACCCCTGTGTATGTTTGTTTATTAAATGGTTGACTTTTGAAGAAGGCATTAAGTCTTCTCCAACAGTTAGAAGTCAAGGGTATCGAGCCTTGGCCCTATATTACGACCTACCTGTGACTTACCCTCTCTCTGGAACTACACCACTTGATAACCGCCAAGTAAGACACGGCCGTTAGGAATTTACTGTCAATATTTTGGTGAGATCGTACTTCCAAGCCTTTGCCGCATGACCTCACAGATCAGTTTATGATTGGGGAGGCTCAAGATTATTCCAGCTGTGGATGGACTCGCTCTGTCCTGAAATATTCGGCAAGGCGCCAGTCAATGTCAAATCTTGTCATAACTTGTTGAAAGTGTAGGTCAAGGGGTTGTAGCATGTACAGTATACGGTACATGGTATCTCATCATGCAGACAATAATAAAATCTTCCCACCTTGCGCACGCAGCGAGTAAGCTGAGTACAACACTGGTTTACCTTGCGTGTAACCATGACCGACTGGCTTGCAGTAGTCTTTTGGAAGGACCGTTGTATTTTTCCCTCTCTTCCAAATTCCGTGGCCATCCAGCACATAAATTTTTGGGACATGTCTCGAACCTAGCAACCTCTTCTAAACCACTGCCATCCCCGCGATGTCCAAAACAACAAGCAATCATACCGTCCCGCCCTCGGCGCAGCCTTATGTTAAATTGGGGGTTCGGGTTATTGAGGAGGCTCATCGAATGATGTAGCCATGAAGTCGTAGGCTTTTAGGTCTAACGGACGGGAATATGACGTCTGGAGGGGCTGGGAAAGGGCGTCGTGGCCATTAAAGTCGACACCGGGGGCTTCGACGCCGTTCATGTCTTCGTAGCCACCTAGGGGGATCGAGGAATTTGATATCTGAGGTTGGGCAAAGATAGTACTATGTGTGCCCGAGTTCGAGTGGTGATTGTGGTGTGGGGCGACGGGAAGACCGAAATGTCGAGTATCGGGGGGTTCTCTGTAAATATAATCTCCCTGGAACTCGACTGATGGATTAAGCTGGTGGAGGCCCAATTGGTCTATATTAGACGATGACTTGGAAGACATATTGGGTGTCTGGTGGTAGTATGTTTCCAGTACTGCGTCTGACCCAGCGCCTCTTGTTCCGAACTTCATATGATTAATACTGTCGCCACCTAGAGCTGCTGGATACAATCCTTCGCCGGGAGGGGATAATGTATTATATGGAGGATATGACGCAATGAGATTTCCATTATGGCTGGAGTGGTAAGGCTGGAGACCCTTTTGAGGTAAGATGGGCGGTGCGGATGGCCCTCCATACGACACCGAAGCATCCTCTATTTGCCACTGGGAGCCGCCCTGGACGTGCAATAGAGAGTCTCTTCCGGGGTATTGGGTTGCTAGAGATGATTGCGGATCGAACACATTAGCTGTAGTGGCAGCATAATCACCTGGTCCAAAGGTCGGAGAATTCCAGGTATCTGACGTCGTTATTTTGGATTGCGGCTCGTCCGGATAGAGACAGTGTAGCGCCTTTATCGCGCATCTTCGACAAGGTTCGCCCCTCGAGCATCGTTCTCGGACTCTCGCACACTCATGGCATGCTCGTCTTCTTTGTGGGTTGTCGTTTCGTCGTTCGCGCGGGTTGTGGATGGCCGTGTGCCGACCTAGAATATCACTTTATTTTGGTAATTAGCCTTGTAATTACGAGGAGCGTATTACGGAGGAGTGCCGAAAATTGCGCAGACTATGCTTACCTCCTCGCAAAGCTCTTGTCACATATCTGACATGTAAACCTACTGTGCTCATCGTGTCCGCGTTGGTGTCGTTTCAAGTTCTCGGGTCGCTTGAAACTGCTGGGACACTGAGGACACTGATATTTTTTCTGAGACAGAGGCTGGGTTGGGGGAGTATCCAGCTCCCAAGAGTCTTCCTGGCCAAGACTTGTATTATGATCTAACATAGCTAAGTTTAATAGGATGGAGCACAGCCAAGATGCGAAGCTGAGAAAGTCCCTCTTTTAAAGCTGCTTACGGAATTCCTCTTCATGATAGCTCAGCATTACCTAAATGATCACGCAGTACATCTGTACTTACCTATTCCAAAGCAGCGGCATTTTGATGGTCATCTTGAGGCCTTTACCGGACTCCGTTCGTCATATATGAGTCTACATGTAACATGGTTCCCAAAACCGCGACCCTTAGACCCGAGGAGGGTTATCATGCGCTGTCGATGGCGCACATGTGACAAGGTACGTTTGTGGCCCTGAGGCGGTTTGTCGGCGCTGCCCAGACATTCAGCTCTGTACTGCCTCAATTAGGCACCAAGATTCGCTTCTCTGATACGTCGGTGGTGAGCATCTAGGCTCCGTTCGTTTTTCGTGTTGGCTTCAGAGGCGTTTTTTTCCCTCTCTTGTCGATTACAGATTCCCATTGTCTTAGACATGGTAACCAAGACCGAGATCAAAATCTGGTTGCTTCGGTCGGCCCAATCACACTCGACCATGTCCATTCCGAAGGGGCGGAGGCGCTGCCGAGGGGTGTACGTAGTGCGCGAGACGAAGTCATACAACAGTCGACGTGTCAGATCGGCCGGCTACGGCCAAGGACCGCCGGTGGCATTGGCATCTGATAAGTGAACGAGCCCAGACGCGTTTCCCCGCAAAAGAAACAAGCGGCATGCGATGCCCGGGGCCAAAATCGGCTCGATGGTGCGGCAGATGGATACGTTGCCATTACTACATAGTAGATACACTCGCGTCTATGTAGACAGCTTTCCCACCCGATTCGCCAGCGCTAAGCCGTCAAGCAGGAATTGCTAACTAGGACACGCGCCATGATCTGACGGACGAACCGCAGCAAGCGGTGCGTGCCGTGACATGGATCACCCGTTTAGAAGCCCAACCCTCATGTGCCCCCTGCCCCCCCGATTGGCGCGCAAGTAGTACGGGATGAATGACAGCTCCCTAGCCTCCGGCATCTCGGCCGCTACGCTCAAACCAGGCTCTAGACCCTGCTCCCCCTGCGACCATTGGCCTACCTTGCGGGCCCATCCGACGGCACGGAGACCGACATAGCGCTCGCCCATTTCGTCTATCACATGCTCTTCTTCGCTTACAGGAGTGCCGAAGGATATTCCAACGTTGCGGAAGTGGTCACCTTCCCACGGGTTGTCGACGTCCTCGACGCAGTAGATCAAGGGACCACGGGCCAGCGTCAACGTGCGTTGGTTCGTATACGGGTGAGGGGAGATGTATCGGGGCTCGAAGCCATGGACCTGCAGAGTAAAGGCCTTATTACCTGAGGTATATGATGGCGGGAGAACCAGGTAGCCATTTTCGATTGTGGCCGATTTCAACGTCGGTGTAAGCTGAGCGGCAATTCTTTAGTACTCGTTATACCGCAGACAACAAGAAGATACCGCTATTTCATTCTCGGAAAAGCCGAACGTACCGTGAACTGTCCCTTCGCCCAAGCGGGAATCCGGAGCCTGATGGTCGCATTTGCGGTCGGGGGTGTTTCGAGTTGGAAGATCACGTTGCCCTCCCATGGCCAGTTCGACTTCTGTTCAAAGACTACTGGGTGTTCGTCGACCTGGAATGAGACTTTCGCAGCCGTATACAAGTGCACGTTAATAAATATATCTTGCCCATGGCCTCCATAGTCCCAAAGATAGCCGCCGATGCTTCCGAATAAGCGCGATACGTTCGGCGGGCAGCAAGACGTGTCAAACCACTAATAGCCAAGATCTCCATCAGTATGCAGTCAAGGAATATTTATGCCGAAGCGGCTAGGCTAGTCTGAAATCGGTTTCATACCGCAGCACGGATATTTTTGTCTTTGTCAGAACTGGCGAGCTGGTTCACATAGGTAAACGCGTTGCCCTAGATTCAAAACCTCCTGTTAGAACGCTACACTTGTTCCGACCTGGATTATTGGGCGACTTTGACGCGCTTACACCAAGGCTCACTTAAACAGAGTCAGTAAGTCAGCCGTCGTAATCTCTGGTAAGACGCAGCGCTACTCACTAGCAGTCATAACGGCATTGTAGAGACAGAGCTCCATCACGTCGGCGTACTTCGAATTCAGCTCAACATGCAACAACCGCTCCGCAAGCATCATAACTCCGATCGAGGCGCATGTCTCATTGTAGCACCCGCCCTCGTCGGAGCCTTGAGGGAGGAAATAGTCGATGCCGAAGCCTTCCCACTGCATCATTGATCCAATCCCGCCCGTCAAGTACATCTTCTTATCCACCATGTTGTTCCACAGGGTGCGGAGGGTCTCGAGATACTGCTCCTTGCCCGCGAATGACTTGATGCCTAGCTCGTCGAGGCTTATCAGGTTCGCAACCCCGGTGAATAGGTACAGCGCCCTCACGGCATGACCCTCGATCGTCCGTTGTTGGAGAATCGGCAGGTGGGCTTGGCTGTACCAAAAATCCAGGTGCATGGGATAGCAGTCCGGACGCATCCAGGGATTGTCGCCCCTTTTCTCTCGCTCCCATTCGTAGTACATCTCTATACATCTCATCAGCCTAGCTCCAAGAAATAAGGCGCTAGCACGTCTCTCTGAGAGCTTAGTGAGAGGCTACGAAAACATACTGCCCTCTTGCCCCGTGGGGTTACCACGCTCTTCTATGAAGTACTGCGCCAAATCGTACGCATCCTGGTTCCCCGTCGCGGTGTAGAAGCGAACCAGCGCAAGTTCGATTTCGGGATGACCCGGGTAGCCATGTATCTGGTCGTCCCCGGGGCCGAACACCGATCGGATGAGCTTTACGTACTTGTGTATGACGTCGATGAGCAAGTCATTCTTGTAGTAGTTGCTGTGGGCTAGCGCCGCCTCTATCAGATGACCGGCATTATATCTAATAGTCACGGTCAATTCAAGCAAGCAAGCAAGCACCTGTAAACTAGTTCCTCGAAGACGAAGCATCCATCGACACGTGTTGATTACAAGCATCAAAGGGGAGCCTCCTATCACCAGGGAGGGAACTCACAGCTCATGCTGGTCCCTCAAATTCGACCACCTCTTCCCGGGTTCAATGACGGTGAAGTATACGTCAATATAGCCATCCTCCTGCTGTGCGTCACGTATCATCTGGACCAGCTCGCGAACGGCGGCGTCGATCTCGGCGTCGTACAGCTCCGTAAGCATGTAACAGGCACCCTCGATCCATTTAGCGACGTCGCTGTCCCAATACACCGGAGGCGGCGAGGGCCAGCGCGACTTGTCCTCGTAGATGGGCTGCCATTTGAGGTTGAAGCACTCGAACTGGCCCGTCTCTTTCAGCTTCTTGAGCTGTGCTTTCACCGTCACCTGCTGTATCGTCTCGCGGCGTGCCTGAAGCAGCGACGGCCCCGTGAAGATTGTCTGCGGGAAGAGGACTTGCGGATGCGACATTATGGGCAATTTACAGATGCACAGACAGGCTGATGGATACTCAATTGGATATGGTGTTGAGAATAGATCGGGATGGGTAGCAGATAGATATAGATAGATAGATGTAAATAAGAATCGACCGTCTCTAGGCGAATGAATCTAAGCCTGCTACACGTGTAACAACAATAAATAACCTGAGATGGAACTTCAGATCTAATGCACACTTAGCATAGAAGACGAGGAGTAGAAGCGAAACGGGCAATCAGAAAGACGCAGGCCAGCTCAGCTCCGATGTCGACGTTGTCGTGCATCCAAAACAATGTGCGCTCGTCTCTTTCAGACACTCTCGTGGGGACGCATCGTCATACTCACTAAACGTGTCCGCGCCCAGGGCCTGCTCAGGGGAACGCGCATAGCCGATCGCTGGATACCTCCGGCTCGGTCAGCCACTGGGATCAGGTGAGCACCGCGAATCGGCCGTTGCGTACCAATGCCGTAGCAGAGAGCTACAGGCCCCGTGGTCTTGAATCATGCACGCCCGCCGTGTCTTGCTTGCAATACTCTCCACACGCAGTAGGTAATCCGAGAAGGAAAAATGACACCATTGCCGTAACAGGGTCAATAAAGCATCAATTAAGCTAACCCGCGTCTAGACTCTGAGCTTTGCCGTCGATAGGAGGCGTTGTAGACCAGGCGACCGTCTCACTACTTGGGACTTAACTTGGGGATGGATAAGCTTTACGAGTACAGGTATACTAACTAACTGTGATGACAAGCGCCCACGTTCTGCGTGCCGCCCGGATCTTTGTGTACGAAGAAGAGCTGTGTGGCACAGGGACACACGAAAAGATCAGATGACGAGCAAAATAAGACCAAAGGGAAAAAAAAACATTAGTACCAGACCAAGCTAGTGAGAATCGTGACCACTAAGAGCTGTGAAAGAAGCGCCTCAATTCTTCAGTGCGTTGGGCCACTCCCGATTGGTAAATGAATAGGAGACAAATGCTTCCCAACCAATGTTAGGCACGTATACGTACCAGTCGCAGCCGAGTTCGCAGCGAGCATTCTGTCCAGCATACTACGGTATCACCTCGTTAACCGTCCCATCCTCTCACTTGAGGGTCTAGCGAATATGGTTTTACATTTTACGAGACCATCATCCATAGCATGAGCAGCCTTGTCGCGTATTAGGAGAGTGCAATTGCATGTATTTATTCCCTTTACACGTATTCGTAGCAGCGATTAGCCCCCCCAGCTCTGAATCTCACCATATCACGTCAATCCGCAAGAGCACATGGCCTTCGTCGGGTCGTTAGCACACCTGTATGCATTTCCCAACTTCTCACACGTCATTATCATTGTTGTGAGGCAAAAGCCGTGGTAACCGAGGCATTTACACGTCGTCTTCAAGATACCTATACGCAAACTTGAAGTCGGCTTTTCTTCGATTCATCCTGTGCAATCAGTTAGCCGAGAGCAGCGACATCTGTGCTTGCAAAGGTAACGTACCAGGTAGACTCGTAATCGAAAAACCGATAGGTCCCTTGCTCAAACTCCTCTGTGATATTCTTGGGCTCCTCGTGCCTCTGGAACCAAGTTTGGTATTGCTTATGAAAACGCCAACTCTGGTCCTTCAACGCTTTCGCCGCTAAATACTGTTGATAAGAGCCCTGCTTGTAGTAAAATACGTAGAAGAGCGTGTCTGGCTCGATGCGCGAATACAGGCGAGGATCATCGAGGATTGCTAACGGCTCTTGGGGATACCCGGACGCAGAGTGGTAGCGCGTTTCCGGCCTATACGGCTTTGGAGGTTCGGCGTCAGATGTATCCATCACATTCATGCTCTGCTGTGAAGCGACCATCATGCGCAAATTTGACGGCGAGTTTACCGGTACTGCTCGTTTCTTCTTCATTGCCTCGTAAGATTCGACTAGGTCATGTAGCGCAGCGGGAAGGTGGAATATTGATTCTTCCTCCTTATCTTCTTGTCTGGCCTTGACGCCGTTCGCCGCTCCGTTGGAATACGATCCTAATAGCAATTGTTAACGAATGAGACGGTAGACTTAGTGCGAAATGTTCCTATACCTTTTGCGGATTCCCCAGGCTCCGTGGAAGTAGAAGCTTTGCTCGAAGACTTGGAGGCCTTGTCCACCTTCCTAAACGTACTCGATATGCTGGGAGCATGCTCTGAAGGTTTGGGCTCGGGAATAGGTAGGTTTCCTATCTTTGGTTCCGACGGCGCGGGTTGTATAGCTATCGTGATAGGAGAGTTCGTGGCGCTCGTTTTGAATGGAGCAGCCGCCGCCGGCAATGGTGAAATGCCTACAGACACCGAAACTGGCTGGGAACCCGGCGGGGGTGGTAGTGGCGCTATACCAACATTGTTCTTATCGCTCGCAGCAGCGGCGGCAGCAGCTGAGGCATACTTGAGTCCCTCGCCCGGGGGTCTTTGTGGCAGTGATGCTGGCTTCATGCTGGAGCCAGACACGCTACCATTAGTTACGTTTGCAAGGGGGTTGTGTAATGTCGCTAATGTCGGCAATGGGGATTTCATTTGCGCGGAAGGTCTTCGGGCGGCGGCGGGATCGATCGCGGCGGCCCTCGTCTTGGCCGGCAAGCTGGTAGGTCGCGGTTCCAAGTCCGGTACCTCTTCTTGTACCGATTGTGTATCTTGTGAGGATACGCGGTCGTTGTCCTGGTTCATACCGTAGGTGTCTTCTTCCTCCTCCAAGGCGAGCTCGTCGTAAAGCCCTTCGTCTCCCATGAAATCCTCGTTCATGCCATCAGTGACGTAATACCTAATGCTCTCTTCCAGATCCGTGACTTGTTCCGTCTCAATGCCTCCATTTTCCAGTGACCGCCTGATTAGCTCGAGTTTTCCCTGGTGCCACTTGTGCTTCTCGATTATGTGTTCTATGGTCGCGATCCGCTCCGCTTTGGCCGCCTGACCCTTGCCCTTCTTCATAGTCACCTGTATCTGTTCGCTTTCGGCCTCGAGAGCCTCGATCTGTTGTTCAAGCTCGTCGACCATGGCGCTGAGGAATTCACCGGCTTCCGCCTTCGCTTGTTCTTTCGGATCGAGCTTGGCGGCAGCCGAAAGCCCCTCTTTCGAGTAGGCTTTGGTCTTCATGGCCTTCTCGACGGCCTTGAATCTCTCCATTTGCTAGCGAGGTGTCAGCATATCGATCGTCCTCTCGCCCGGCGCGGCGCGTGAAGTGAATGTTTCACTATGCCCCAGAAACACCAACCGTCTCAATCAGCTTCCGGTGCTCGAGCAACGGAGCCTTGTCCTTGATGTCGTTGCTGGCGGCCCATGTCTTGATCTGATCGCGTAATCTCTGGAGCTTCTTGATCTCGCGCTTGAGGTTGTCCTCCAGCTTCTCTTTCTGGGCGGGGTTGTTGGATTGCTCGATCTTCTCGTAGATGCCCTCGAATTCGGCTACCCCTTCAGCGACCTTCTTGAAGGTCTTATCTACCTCCTGCTGCAGTTTTCGGGCGGCCATGGTGATGATTTTTATATGTACATGTGGCGCAAGCCTACTCCGAGTGAACGGCGATGACTGCCACTTTCTCGTGTGTCTCGTGTCTTGTAGAGAATCCCGTAAGGACGTGCGGTGACGGATCCAGCTGTCGAGTGGATGCGCCCGGGGGGTGCGGGTGGTCGTCAGGAGTAGGGAAGAGAACGTGCAGGTTCCTTCAGAACCTGGCAGGAGAATATATGTGGTATGCTAGGAGCCCGGGTCAGAAGGAGACAGGCCAATCGACCAGCGCAAGGTTGCGAGTATGGGAGGAGTGTAGGAATGGGCAGGGCCACATAGCAAACAGCCGTGGGGCGTGAAAGCTGCGGAGTGCACGTACCGGCGTCTGGTTTCCTCTCTCGATGCGGGAGGAGGATGATAATGATGCTGTAGAAGGCTGCGTGTTTGCCTCAGGATTCAGGACCCGTTAGGTGTGTTGGAACATGGCGGGAAGGCTGAATCTGAATCGCGCACTTGTGAGGGTGGTGATGGCAGGGCAAGCAGGTCATCCACACATGTACACAGTACCTTCCACGCCTTAGGGGGGTACATGCCTCTTCCGCGCTATTGTTAGCGACGTTTGTACCAAGGCACGTAGGTACATACCTAGTGTACATACTCAGTTGTCCCAGACGTACCTACGTTATTATAGGTACTAATTGGGCGAGATAGTACTTATTTACAGCATATAGTGTCTATTAAGCTGTGAAAGTGCGGCTCTTATCTAATCTATTATAGGTAGGAACTACCTAGATAGGCAGTACTTAGGTACGTAAACAATACACTAAACTACGAAGTACAATGCCTACCTAGATAACAAAGCATTAAAGTCAGGAAGGGGATACTTAGTAGCGTATTGTGTGATTACCGTGAATACAGCAGGTATCATTCAGTCTTTCACCAATCCCAATTGAAAAAAAAAAAATTCCACCAGGCAAGCATGTAAGTCCATTGATGTAGTTGATTAAGGAATTAACTGTCTATTTTGGAGTTTATTGACTTAGAAAGCCTGCCTCCGATTCGTTCTATCATCTCAAATTATGTACTTAAGTTAATAGCAGTTACATATAAGCTTACGGCTTACATACACTAAGAGGTGTCAAGGGCAATCTAAGTAATTATCGCACCCAGGTACATTAGCGCGAGGGGGGGGTTGGTTGAGACAGTCACAGTGATTCTCTCCAGTTTGGAGACTGTCATATAATTTTCAAGACTACGTTTCTAGTTAGAGACTATTACGGTGATTGTCATATAATTATGACTGAATTTTTTGTAAAAGCTATGTTATTCCAGAAAAGGTTTTACAAATGGAGACGGTCATAGCCTATCATATGATTCTCTTGGGTCCAAGACGGTCTTGAACCGCTGTGACCGTCACGGCTGATTAAAACGATCACACCCGCTCGAGACGGTCACAACGGCGTCCCTTCCACTTACAACCGCGACTGCCTCCTCAACGTACGAGCCTTTATAAGTTGAAACAACCACCTTCCAGTATGTGAAATGAAATAAGTGACCCGTAGTATAATCGTATGACTCCGTGACCGTTAACCGTAGACCTGTGTTCGATCCGACCGTGACTCGTTGACTTGACCTAACTAAATAATGTATTCGAGTGACTAGAAACAACCGAAATAGATGAATATTTATTTTGCGACTTTTTTGGGGCTGTACTAGGCACCCCTGCGACCGTATGCAGCACCATTTTGGGCCGCTGTGACCGTCTTATTTGTGTATGGCCGTCACCGGATTAATACGGTCACCAAGTTAAAAAATGGTCACCGAACATAGACGGTCACAACGTAAAAATGCGGTCACCAAATCAACATGGTCACCAAGTTGGTAAATTATTTCCGAACGACAATGGTCACAAAGTCGAAAAATCGTCTTATGTTCACAATGGTCTTAAATATATGATATTCAGGAGATGTTCATACGGCGGAGACCATTTTCAAAGTTGGTGACAATCACTGTGATCGTCTCCTATACCCCCCCCTCGCGCTAATGTAGCAGGTACCTAGCACACTTACCTACATACAATGTAGCATCTTACGTAGGCACGTGTGTAGATAAATAGCCATGCTGCCAGCTGTCTGCAGCTAACTAGCCCTATTAGCTTCAGGTACCAGTCCAAACTTGAAATCAAAGGTCGCAGCTGAAGGCATTTTTAAACGTGATATTGGCCTTTTCGTTAATTGTATATCTCGTTTCGATCTTTTCGGCCTTCATTATCTCCTCTCGTACCTATTTATTTACTTGCCGAACATGAAAGGTAGGTCTTCTATAATTCCAGCCTCCCCCGACAGCTGCAGACCGCACCTTATTCATGCATCCATTTGTTACAGCCATACTACAGCGGGTGCTGTCGGCTTCCGTCACAGTCGACAAGGAAGTAGTATCATCAATAAGGAAAGGTGTTCTCGTTTTTGCTGCCGTGGCCCCGGGAGACACGCAAAAAGAGGCAGATTCTCTAGCGGCCAAGGTTTTAAAACTGAAGCTATGGGATGACGACGCCGGGGGCAGAGTATGGTCATAATATCTCCGTCGTACCGCACTTTCATTTATATTACCCCCTAGTAGCCAAATCTCCATCAGGAGTGGTTGTGCTTTACAGATCATACCCTTTTCGCACTTGCTGCCATCATGCCTAACGTGTGTCTCTTCTCAGTGGAAAAAAAACGTCCAGGAGATTGACGGAGAAGTTCTCTGCGGTAGGTTCCTACTCAGTCTCGCTCACTCGCCGCCGTTTATGTCTTCCATCACAGCTCATCCGATAGCACGATAGTCTCTCAGTTTACTCTTCTTGCCTCGATGAAAAAAGGTAACAAGCCCGATTTCCACGGCGCCGCTGGCGGGGAAGAGGCCAAGAGACTTTATCAGTACTTCTTTGAGAAGGTCCGGCAGGGTTACGCTCCCGAAAAGGTCCAAAATGGTGTTTTCCAAGCTATGATGGAAGTTGCCTTGGTCAACGACGGACCCGTGCGTGTCTCTTCGCCGCCAGGCTAGCGCAAATTTGATAACCTGTTCCTAGGTCACGTTGGAGTTGTCAGTTCTTCCAAAAGCCGATTCAAAGGCCAAGCCGAGTCCCACCCCGGTCCCTAGCACTTCGAACTAGGCTGTTTTATGGTAGCCAACGCGGGGTTCGAGTCGATGCCTTCCAGACTACTTCAAGTTTAAGTTGTAGATACGGGTATAGAGTTTAATAGGGGGTTTCTTATTAGGCGTAGGAGTAAGGATGTCCATAGATAGTAGAGAGCATTCCATGCAAAAATGCTAACAGATCCGATGCGATGCATGTGAAAACCACGAACCAGTAGTAACCCGTAACTCCATTGACTAGACTCCCGTAATAGTAAGAAGGGTATCCTCAATGCTGATGACGGTTCATATCAACCAACCAAACCTCATAACCACCCATAGGAGGTATATCACATGCGCTCAAAAATATGGTATACCTAACGCCCCGAACAAATAACAGAGTCGATCAAATGGGTATTTCTATCGCCGGTTGAGCTTTAGCTTGCGTCTCTTCGCAGCAGTTGAGGCGTCCCAAGCCCCGGCGAAGAGATCGTCGCACTCATCCGAGTCATCCGAGTCAAACACGACAAGCTCCACGTCGTCACCATCGCGAGTTTCCTTCTGCTCGAATTCGAGCTCGAGTACGTCCTCAGCCACAGCATCATCCCATGATCCGTATTCGACAGTTCTCTGCGTCTCCAAGATGAACTTGCCGATTTTATATTTCTGCGATTCCTCCTTTGCATCAACGTACTTCCAGCCAATCTTGGCACGACAAGTAACGCAGTGAATGTCAGACACGACGTGCGCCCCCGTAGCCAGCAGGCGGTTCTCAGGCTTGCCGACCTTGATGTTAATCAAGTTTGGGCCAGACCTTTGCGGCGGACCTTCCGGGGGTGAAACCAGCCATGCGCGGCCATAACGGCCCGTGAAAGCCTTGCTCACGATCTGTGAGTAGAAAGCGAAGTCGGTCCCGCATGTAGAGCACCGAATCGTGTCAGGCTGAATCCTAGTGAGTGTTGAGGCGTCGGACTGCTCAGCGGAAGGCGAGCGGAAGCCGCGTTTCACATGAGAAAACCAGGGAGGGGAAGACAAGGAGGTGGGCGAACACTCAGTCGGACTCGACAGTTCGGAGTCGGTGAGAGAGTCGCTCAGGGACGGAAGATCATTGTGGGCAGGAATAGCATTACCATCAGATGACGAGATGTGGCGATGTCGGCGAAAAGGCCGCGGCAGGCTCGGCAGCAGATACGTTGGGAACCTCGGCGGTGGTGGAGTAGCAGCAGCGCCAGAACCAGAACCAGAACCAGAGCCAGAGCCAGAGCCAGAGCCGGGCGGAGGCGGCGGCGGCGGTGGTGGAGGAAGAGCCACTTCGTTTAATATCATAGACAGCATAGTCACTACAGGAAGTACCGGCCGTATATTGACCAAGTAAGAAAACAGATGTAGGTAAGTAAGTAACCTAGTCGTAAGCTATAAGAGCAGGTAGAGGGAGGGATGCAGAGATAGATGGTCTTGTCACAGCTTGGAATGGGCACTTCACCCATCACTAATCAGCATAATCACGCAGTTTCGAAAAGAGGCACACACGTGATCGAGACGGGCGAACGAGCTCGGGAATGCGGGAAGAGACAAAGAAAACCAAAGTTGTTGAGGGGATCACAAGTAGGTACTACTGACCGAGAGTATAGGTAAGTTAATAGGTAGGTACTAGGCATGTAAGTAGGTAGGTAGGTAAGTTTCAGCCCCGCATCGGATGTGCTGGCACTGGTGGTGAGAACTACCGAGGAAGGAGAGGGTACCTTGCCTTCTTTAGGTACTATCTGGATAAAACCTACCTAGGTATTGCACCTACGTACTTACTTACGAGTGCTTAAGGTATCACATGCTGAATCGTCACGCTGGAATGCGAGACTGTTATCGCAGGCCCGACATCATACGCATAGGTGCCGGAACCTGCAACTTTGACAGGGCGCTACGGGAAGATGACGATGATGATTAGTAGTTAGGTAGCAGGCGGAATGACCCCATGGATGCATCATGCGCTCCATATTTTCGTTTTTTGGTCATGCCTTTCATGAGCTAGCTCTGTTAAGGTTGAGGTGGATAGGCAGCTAATCTAGCTGTAACTAACCCTGATTCAGCTAGTTACCTAGTAGGTAATAGATACTTGAGTACATAGGCCCATGTTGGGTAAGTACTATTAATGTTCATGCATCAATAGCCAGCCACACATATTATTTAAGCCACTTTGAACACAGTTGAGGTGGCCTCCATACTACATGCCATTAATGATATTAGGATATAAAAAGATCAGTGGCTTAGATACAGCCTCGCGTAACTAGAACAGCTCTTAAAGCTCAAATCTACGTGACACAACTTCGACGGTCCACAATAGCTTTTGCAGTCCAACTATCATACACTTTCAGCCCTATCATTTACAGATTCATTGAGGGAAAACAATAACGGAATCGTTTTGTACATCATTTTCTCGTCCCGGCAAAGGTTTAGAGAGAAACCCCCTTCCTGGAATAGGCACCACGTTGAGTTTTAGCGAAAAAAGGACAAAAATAAAAACAGCGGTTGAAGACAACGGCTAGAGGCGAGTCGGAATATTCTACGAGGTTTGGAAGAAGATGATTAAAACCAAGAAAGCACGAATCAAAATGTTCGGGCTAAAAATTTACGCCTTAGGCATCCTTTCTCCAAAGAGGCTAGATACTTATTAGTTTGCGTGGAAGTCTAATGCTTGTCTCTAACGCAAGAAATCCAGGATGCTACAGGAAATTAGTTCAAGTTTTATCTGTTATTCGCGAACTAGTGTGGGAGCGATAATGTCCCGCCTGCTCAAGCAGATCTGACTTGGACCCCCATTCCCTACAATATGTTTAAAGCCGATACTCTCTTGAGATAGATATAGAATATGTCCATGAAATATCAACGCGAGTTTAGCTAGTATTAGTATGTAAGAATTCGGGAACGTGGACATCTTCGCAAAACTAAAATAGATTCCAATAAAGTGAGAAAGTTGTAATAAGACATAGCCGTAACATATCGTTAAAAAAACAGAACATAGACTCTACTAAGCGAAGCTAGACAGATACCAATTGATAGCTTTTCCCCTCCTTCACCAAGCTGCGATCTCTCGCTATGAAGGCCGAAGCCATTATGGCCTCCCCTGGCGATGGGTTTAAACATATCCGAAGGGGCCTGGAAACTCCCACTGCTGTATGTTGTAGTTGTAGATTTGCCATCTCTGTGCGTATGGATCCCATATAGCCCCTGCGTTGTCCTGTGTTGGGGGAATAGGAGCCATGGGATCGATTTGTGTACCACAATACCCTCCCATTGGTATATATCCACTATTCTGGCCCGAATAGAGGTTCTCAGAGTATTGATCCGAGAGAGAGGTGCTGGGGCTCCGGCTGGCACTAGGATATCCCACAGCGTGAGTCTTATACACTGGGACGACAGTGATGTTTGGGTAGAACTCTGCAGCTTCTGGGTTCATGCGATGGGGGGTCGGACGTGTGAAATATAGACTCGTTTTCGGTGCGTCATCCGCATAAGCAGGCATGCCAGCCTGGGGCCCAAAAGCCAAACTAGGCGACGACTGATATCCTCCCGTAGTCGGGCCAGCCCATGTTTCAACACCCACGCCCCACGAATAATCCAAGTTCAAGACGTGGACACGTGGGACACCGAGAGCCATCAAAGCGGCCTCTCCAACCAACTCCGGTTCTTCATATCTCATCGGCGCTGGTTTTGCCGCATTTAGATATATACGGACTTGCTGGATTGCGAACCCGCGTGATGGGACAACGTGGCCTGACATGTGTAGTTTGTCGGGTCTCGGCATAGCAATCTCACGCGGAGGGCTCCTATATGGCGGTTGCCAGTACGGAATTAGTGTATATAACGCGTCTTAGAAATTCTCGCCCAAGGTGTTCCCTTTGGTACCGACTATACGACCGATAGAATAGAGTCCAATAGAAAGGGGTTTGTAGATACAGTCGCTAACAAGCCAATGTGTCGTCTCAAAATACCAGTTAATCACTTACCTAATAACAGCCTTTTTGCCTCCCATCCTATAAGCAAGCCTATACATCAAATGCTCCGACACGGCCTTCAAAACCGATGCATCCACCCCCTGGGCTCTCGCATATTGTGCCAGTTGCTTCCTTCCGGCCGCCTTCCAATTCAATCGAATGTTGGCTATTTTCCCATTCCAAACACCGGTGCCGAGACATATGTATGGTTGTGCCATTCGGGTCGATTCGGTCCAAGTGGATTTATATACTCCAGTTGGGTTTGTGAGATGAAGCAATGTATTGAGAAGAATAACTAGAAATGGGTTTAAATCAGGGCTTGCAAATGGTATATGCGGATATATGTTGTTACTAGCGCGTGCTTCACCCTACTTCTCTGTAAACAAAGACGCACTGCCAGTTATTATTCTTCTGTGCCACCACTCCTAGGATACCCTAGCGAAACAACATCCGTCCAGCTGTTGCATGGCGCTAAGTTGTAGACTTCAATTCGCGAACACCCTAGTACAAAGCCCAGGGTGATGGGGTTTGGGGCCATTTAAGGGACGTCTTGCCTCGAAAATAGCAAACCGGTACAAACCAAGGTCATATCAATGACTTGGCCACCGGGGGTATCAAACCCCCCTTCCATTGATGGTGTTCCACAACGTGTTTGGTATGTCCAATGTATTAGTCGCGCAGAGATATATTCTACCTCCTGACATAATATTCTAAACGCGAATATACTTATATTATAGAGAGGCTCAAGAAAATCCGTATTGATGACCGTTCTGTAACATTTACAATATCCATCACAGACTCATCACTGATATGGGGGCCCTGTAAAAAGTCATACGTCTTGAAGCCGCACTAAGGGCATCTAGAGATTAACCTTTCTAAAACCCCTATGCTTTCGCATACCCGGCATATACCATCTCCTCGGCTGAGTGATAAAACTATGTCTCTTATTGTATTCGCATTGATGAGCTGGTCGACCGAAGGACCTTCAGCAAGATCTGTGCAACGTTGAAGTATTGCGAGTGGGTTTCGATAGGCCGCAAGGGATATCGATGCAGGGGCTATGTTGATTTATATATATAACTATTCCCTTCCTTTCCCCCACGCGTTTTCTCAGCATATAGTCTCCAAACTTTGGAAGAGAGATTTATATCCAATAATCGAAAAAGTTTACATGGTCCTATAATGAATTTTTACGACGTGTTATGCTGTAGCGAAATCTATAGAGTGCGGGTTGATATTAAGTCGAACGAAGCACAGTAACATTGGCGACAATCAACGAATGGCGACGTTTGACGCCATAAATGATTTCTCGGGGGCTTACTGTGTAATGTAACAAGTAGCTAACGAAGGGAGTCGTCAGCGAGGGGTCGGTAACCTATGGTATGAATGATATCGTTTTGAATATGATACATCCCTAGCCTTGGCATCTACTGTACGTGTAGTATCTAACGTAGCTCTTCTTTAGAGTATCACGTTATGATGCATCACCAAGGCTGTCGTGTAGCCCGGCCACCGGAACCAACTCCGTATCGATGCTTGATCGTCTGGTTAATAACTCGCTACTAGATAGCAGAGGCTATAATCATAGCGTTCAGGGGGTTCCGCGCCGCCTAATACATATTGTGTTCCCTAGAAACCTATATCCAGTATGAGAGCGACTTGTTGTAAATAAGGGTACGTGTGACCAAAACCGCCGCAGAGTAGCTTATATATCGTCAATCCGTTGGTAAGCCAACGGCATCCTTTTTGTGTTACAAGAGCACTAGGTGGATATTCAAATTTCGTTACTCATCGCCCATTAGTAAATTAATACTGTAATAAAACATCTAAACCCGCGATGTTAAAAACCTAATACGAAAGATTCTGCCAACTTTTCGTAGTAATGAAGTGATCCTACCCGTTTTCTATAAAAAAACGTTAAAATATTGGTACCTAGCCTTAAGATTTAAGGTGAACCCGAAAACAACGATGGTCACAAAACCAAGATTCTTGAACGCCACTTCGAAATCGTCGGCTACGATCAACTTATTGGAAACATGGATGGCATATTGTTATTCGCTGCAGAAGCCCGATCTTGGAGTGAAACGCCAGCCTAACTATGGGAACGACCAGTGTGGTTACAAAAAGTAATATTTATCGTTTGCGCTGCAGTACGATTATTGGTATTGTACGGGTACTTGTAGCGTCCACCCGAATCCATCAATCACCCACCGAACCAGCCTAACTCGAGGCGCGGCAGATCCGCCGTGATCCGATTAATCTACTAGTGGTCGGCTTGGCCGAAGAGAAGTTTGCATCGTATTCGGCCATATATATAATAGGTACTAATACATGTGTGACAAGAGATATAGAGTCCGCTGATAGGCGCCAATGTAGGTAGACCGCGAGATAGCCTGTCAATCGGGGCGCCCCCCTATTTTGGTATTGCGGTGCAACTAGCCGCAACGATCCGATGTACGCTGTATCTACATTACGACTATAGATGGGGTTTTTTGACCATATATAGCTCTCATGGTAGTATATCGAAGGAGGCTCTTGTTAATATCAATCGTCTTCACAAGGCGGTAGTCTGAGCGTTTCCTGTTATTCTCTCTTCTGGTAGTCTATAAGTCGAACATGATGAACAATCGCTATCGTCTGTAAGTATGTTCAGATGCTCAACTTATATCTCTCATATTTATAAATACTCCATTTATCCGATACAGTGATTTCGCTCCGATGGGTCAACACGACGTGCAATCATCCAGCGAGTACCCGGTCTATATTGGGTTCTCGACGAAGTGGACTCATGGAAAAAGTTTTCGGATCCGGTATCCCCATTTCACGCTCAGACGCTAACATTCTCATCGTCTTCATAGCTCTTTTTATAACTGTCACTGTTACTCGTTTGTGGGCGATCATCTGATTCGTTCTTCATCTTGGCTTATCATCCAGGATACCTCAAAATGTCCTCTATCATCAACGCCAAGCGATATTGCGCAATGATAGTGACCCGGCTGGAACGCTCTGGGTTTGATCCAGGTAGCATGGCTTCAGAAGCGCAGAAGAATTCTCCGAAAGGCATTTCCGACTCTTGCATGTACCTTTGGTTAGCGGACAACCATCACGGGCCTCTAGGTACGAATGGCAATATATGGGTAGGTCTTGAATACTTGTTAACGCACGAGGAGCCCTAACTACTACTTCCAATAGCTGGATATCTATATACAAACAGCCTCTTTGTTCTGTACCTCGGAGGGTGACAGCAACAGTGTTATTTAGAGTTGGTTACATCTCTGGTGTCTCAGCCATGCCGGACTTTCACCCTTTGGTGAAGCAGCAGCTATCAGTCACTATGGATCGCAACGCCAAGTGCCCGTTCCATCATTCTCTCTTCCGAAGCGACAACTCGAATCTTCTCTTTGACACCGGCTAGTTGATAGTCACACATATCTGGGGATAAACGCGCCACCAGAGAAGGCTGTCGTGCGCTGCACATCCTTCAGAACAAAAGGCTACAAGAAAGAATATAATTATTCGGGCGATCGTTCGTATGCACGATATTATTACGGATAGGTTGATCCTTGGTAGTATCCGGACCCAGCGAAGATTGATAATCGTGGCTCCAACTAGTTCGATCCTTATGTTATTGTTTCATTTGAAACCGCGTCGCCACTCGGATGCGTATACTAATAGCAACTATGTACTGCTGGAGGTGAACCTACACACTGCTCGGCAGTAGTAATGATGCGATTGAAGCGAGCAGTGAACTGTCCCGCGACGAACATCTCTACAACAACCTCTATTGGCCGGCGTCGGCCGGTCCATATAGACTTGAGAGCATGATTTAAACTGAAGAATCATGCTCTAACCTCCAAATTTGGGCTCTACTTGGGCTTCCGAGGAGGCTCCCTGACAATAGATGGTAACTTGACGTGCGGCATTGATACGCAATTTCTCTAGCTGCGCTGCAAAGAGCACGCGCGACAAATGCGGCCGGGTCGCTTCCGGACGATGAACCCCCCGTGTGGCGGCCCACGAACGTCTCTGAACGATAAGTCTACTAGGACTAGGTGCGCTAAAATGGCGCTCGTGTTCACTTCCCGTCCTAACTGCTGCGAGTGCTGACTACTGAAGTCTGGCACACACTATGTTTTCTATTTCTGGTTTGGCTCTTGTCAGTATTTTCAGATAGGGTGTCTACCTTCCGGGACACCCAGCGTTGCTGGAAATTAGATCGATACGCCCATTTCGAATGGGCTACGAACAACACTCTGCAATTACAGCGGCTTGCCCACGAAGAATTGGGGTTCGGGGAATGGTTGCGTTGCGAAGAGGCGATCTCCCTCGTGGTAGATGATGTCCACTCGGCGTCGTTAGACGTGACTGATGAGGAATACCCTGTGCTGAATATTCCCGACATAGAACCATGTGTGAGTGTTGGTGATTCTAAAGTTGTGGCGAATGGCCGATTAGAATTCAAGCCTTAAAAAGCCGTAGGGTTTCGAAGGAAACTGAGAGTATTAAGATAAAATTAGGTGCCGGAGTATTGGAGGTGTGAAATTGACTAAGCGAGCGGTCTATGTTCATATCACAAGGGGACACTTATCACATATAAGCAAAACAGTACATGTCTCATCGCTAGCGGCAGCTCTATGTTATTTATACTGTTGGAAGATGTTAAACGTAGGAATGCTGCGGTCGGAAACCGACTTGGCTAACTATTGGTTGACGATATAGCCTTCACTTTACCCAGACAAGCGACCCAAACACTTGGCGACATGGAGACAACTTAATCTGGATATGGGCCAGTGGGAAGCCTAATTCAGGCTTGTTGACCGTATAAAAATATTGCTCCTCGATATCTACGATGAGTTGTGATTTGCTGAATACAAGGGTGTAGATTGAGGAGGTTGCGCCTTATCTATTAGACCACGGAGCGTGTGCAGACACGTATACACACATGTGTATATATATGTGCTCACTGGGAAGCTATTTATTCAATTTATTGAAGCCGTGATTCACTTCCATACATGACACATTGAACCGACCCTTCCATCGTTACTGAAAGATGATATACCGTTATAATCGATGCTCAGAGCTGCCGACTACTCCTGCGACGATTTATGCGTTAAAATACGAAAGCAAATAAGGTTCAACTTTTTATTCCGAGCCGCTTCTTGGAGCTCGCCATGACGTCCTTCCACAATAGCTTCAGTGATGTTACGCTGCATAGTGACCTATTGTTGGAGTGGGATCGTGTGAACGCAGCAAACTACCCCCTGATCATTCGCGCACGAGTCCTGAACAAGACAAGCGATTATAATGTGAATACTATAGAAGCGGAAATTTCTAGTGAGTTGGGCGTTTTCGAGACAGTCTTGCGTGCTGTTGACGACGATTTAGGCGAGCTGATCGAGAACTCGTTCCTCTGGAAAGACATACCTTTCCCTCTCCCATTCCTCTCAACTGCTGCTTATGAACTTCAAATTTTGGGCCAGAAGCAAGTAGGGGACACGGCACCAGAACCCGTTATTGCTTATTCGCCTTCATTCACCATAATACCACAACGGGAGGATGAGAATAACGGCTGGCAGACTGTATGGACGTCACTATACCTTGTGAACTTTTCGCTACTAGTACTTGTTAGACTAATAAGATGCTAATAGACAATAAATGGAACTACTGGCGACCCCTTGGAGCCGACAAATTCACCACACTCGGATGGACCGCCGAGCAGTAGCACGGCAATCGCTGCGGGCCTGGTCGTACCGTTTGTCGTTGGTGTCTCCGCGTTCGTCTTTCTATGCATGCGACGACGGCACAAGAGAATCCTCGAGGAGCGCCGGAAAGAGAGAGAAGGGATGGTTATCGATTGATCCGCCGGCAACACCCCGATTCTCGGACCGTTCGGGTCGGGCTGGGCTTAGCCGCGGGGTCGTCGATGGTCAACGTCCGCCTTCGAAGCTAGTAGTCTCAAGACGCTAATGTGCTCGCATATGCGTATAATACGAATATTACGTGATAGTGTTGCCGTTGTTGCCGGCTTATCTCCTACTTGGCGCCAGGAATCGCATATGTAAGCACAAAGAAAAAGCAGGTTCCCATCACGGTGATGGAGGGGATATTGCGGTATACCTCTCTTAATCCTCCATTAAAGAAACTGCCGTTGTGTTGTAGAAAGAGCCAACAGTATACCTGATACTATTTGCGACTCTACGTAGGAAATGGACGACCTCTTTCGGCGATCTGAGTAGATGGCCACAAAATGGCTGTACTCAGAACCTCTGAAGAAAGAGTGTGGGGGCATGCGTAGCGAGATAAACTACACTACTTGTAGTAGCCTAAATTAATTCTTAGAGTAGTCGAACGCGACGAGGCGGTTAGGATTGTACCGTGTCTAAAGAAAGACGTCTATGCCGTGACTGACATCATCGTGTCGTTCAAATCACTAGTAGAATAGAGCCTGCTCTTTTCTTTACCCGCTGCTAGAATCAGGTGGCCTTTGGGTCCGGGCAATGATATATGGACCAAGCTTGAACAACACGAAGTCTAGGAGCATCAGCGCGTGGGCTAGAAAGGCTGTGACGTTTTAGCTATTTTGCCACATAAACTTGATTCCGTGCCGTACCTGGGTCATTTGAGAATGTACTACTTTTGAGTTGTGATGACTTGACGTCAAACTTGTGGTCTGACTATACATACCTAGTGTAATTAATGTCTGAAGCACGTACTAAGCGAAATACCGGTCTGACGCCACAAGGAGCTGCTGGGCTAGCTTGTGGTAAGTTTCTCCTTAGCTTCTTATACTACAATATTAGTTTCAGCCGGACTCCGGACAGAATCCCGAGACAGAATACTTATTCCTAGCAAGTGTATGTAACTAGTTGACGAACCTCGATTTTCTGGCAATTTCTCGGCTGTCTCGGTTGTATGCTTACAGCGAATACCTACCTTACATACAAGAAGGCATTCTACCTAGGACTTGTGATGACGGCAGAATACGAACATGTTGGGTTGGGTTGATAACCATGCATGCATACATATGTAATACCAAGTTCAGCCTCACTCGATGGTAGTACTGTATGCTGTCTTGTGCTTACATATATATATGCACCTGCACTACCAACAGCAGCAACCCCTGGACAGACAACAAGGTGCTTCACCGACTTCCTGCCTGTTGGCGCTCGATATGTAGGATTCGATATTAAAATTTTGGTCCTTTGCGCAGGAGCCGGGCCGGTGGCCTACCAACAGCTCGCGTCCAGGCACCGATCACTCAGCCCTACATGGAATGGCGTGCATCATGCCTCCCTACGCATAGTTACTTTCGGATCTACAAATGTAGTCTAGTATACCGTACTCGATTTAGGTACGCTTTTCGATCCTGTGCTCAAGGCCTAGTGAAAGCTAAGGTAAGTGTTAAAGAAAGATCTCGATTTGAGATGATCAACTAGATGCTCGCGAGTCTTGGTGCATACAGTACTTAGACTACCTACATGAACTAATTTTTAAGGGCCGGGGCTGCGCTCGGTACGTCTTGTTATACGCATAGTTTCCAGGGAGCGACCGCTACCCGTTATACCCCTACATTCGTGCCGCTAATATGTATTCCATTATCTAAATATATCATCATCATGGCGTGCTTGAAATCTCGCTTTTATGCTCTTACATGCATGGTACTAGTCTTGTAAGAGTAACGATTAGAAGTGTCCAAAAAAAAAAATTATGATGCAGTATTCGCACCGTAATTGTAATGCACTACATACTGTAGTGAGTAAATCCGATTAAAAACCGTCCGAGTAGATATCGAATATGCCGTGCCACGATGAGACGAAAACACACAAATATCTACACAACGCTCGCTCTATTCACGTTACCGGAATGCAATATACGGGCCTACGCTAGGGCTGAAATCTAGAACTTGGTATATTGGACGAAAAAGTGATCCGCCATCTGCATTGCATCGTGGTGTATATACATAGGCGAGCGTGCAAGTTCACAACACATATCAACCTCGCACAGGCTCGCATAATATTCACGGCTTCCAGCTGGTTGTTTCCGGATCTTGCAACTCTAGCCCTAGCCCAAGTCCTACACTAACTAATAGCACCACCTAGCTCACTTGGCATATATGTACATAATCGCCATATAGTGCGTATAGTAGGTATGTAGAATGGACGGCGAAGAAAATAACGAGAAGAAAACACAGGGTAGGTAGTTGAGTGGCGGAGTATGGCGTCAGTTGTAAAATGAAAGCTGAGTAGGGGACCTATTTCATGAGGCGACCGGGCTGGCTAGTCAGGGGCACGAGCGAGCTTACACTAGAGAGGTAAGTCTGTACCTGCATTAGTGTTGGTTTATACGTGCATATCTGCTGTAGGTACGGTTTTGCGATGGAACCAACGAGCACACATTGTAGTAAATAGTAATGTGACTCCGTGCAAGCGGGATAATTCTGTCCGCGTGTCCACCACGTTGGTTGATTGATTGGATTGAGATCCTGGGACGCGGCCCGTTCTACCCATAATATTGAGTTACTGTTTTTAAATTTTTTTTTTCTCTTCCTTTTCTTTTTGTCTTCAATTAGTAAGTCAAAAGGGATAGTTATAATGTCTTACAGTATTTACTCTGTATCACGTTACAAATAAATAGGCAGAGTAGGTACACTAAGTACTGTATAACTGAGAGCAGGTTTTCGGTCTTAGGATTAGCATATCATTTCTTATTACAGGACAGTTCCTCATCTCTTGCGCCCCTTTTCTACGGGATTTGTTTCCTAGTTTGCAGCCCTCTCGACTAGGATACAGACCCCTGTCGCCACGATCAATAACCCTACAATACCAAGATTCGGCCATACCAACACTCGGTCTAACCTGGTTTTGTTGTCCCCATCAACCGTTCAAAGTCCCGCCCTACGGACTCACCTGGGTACTGGGGTTGAAGGAGCGCAATGGGGCATTACTTACAGTATTCGGTCCAATCGCCAGGCAGCTGGCCAGCCTCCTAATGTCGGCCAACCATGCAAAGACATGGCGCTCGGATAGACACTGCAGCGAAAAGTAGCGTAGGCAGTCAGCCAACTCACCGTCCACATAGGTACTGCAGTAGCGTTGGTAGCGTACAGTAGGTACATACACGGCGTCAATGGGCATCAGCACTATGTACACTACACTACACTAAAGTAGGATGGTGGATATCCGTGTAGATGGAGTTTAGTGAACATTACACCACGAGATACCTGGCTAGTTTGTTGTCCGGGTTGTGCCCAGGCAGGATGCGTCGAGAAAGGAGACATCTATTTAATAAGGCGCTGCCCACCACGACGCTCAGAATGGGACCTTTCTTCTCTTTTACGCCGTTTCCATCGTCAAGGTCAACCACGAGCTAGGGACTCTGCTCACCGACGTATTTCACGTCATTCCACTCTTTAACCAACAAATACAGTCACTCGTTAAAACTACTAGATAATCTAATCCATAGCAATGGCCCCTTCACTTATCCAGACCGTCGGCGCTGCCGCCGCCATCTTCGCCGCCTCGGCCAATGCCAACTACAATGTCAACAACAACTACGGCCACCACCGCTACCACCACAAGGCCCCTAACAACTACCCTGTTTACGGATATCCGGTGTACACCCCGAGCAGCAGCCTGCCGGCCCCTCCCAGCTACAGCTCCAGCGTTGGCCCTTCTTCCCCTGCCGGCAGCACTCCCGCTAGCAGCGTCCCCGTGAGCAGCACGCCGGCGGCCAGCAGCACTCCTGCTGGCAGCTACTCTAGCCCTGCTGGTAGCTATAGCAGCACTCCTGGCGCCAGCTCTTCCAGCACTGCTCCCGCTAGCTACAGCAGCACTCCCGGCTCCAGCTACAGCAGTGTTCCCGGCAGTGGTTACCCTACTGGATACCCCGGCTACCCAGTTCCCAGCAGCAGCGGCGTTTACTCCAGCAGCCCTGCTCCTAGCAGCACTCCTGCCGGTAGCTACTCCAGCGGCCCGGCTACCAGCAGCACGCCCGCTGGCAGCTACTCCAGTGGTCCTGCCACTAGCAGCACTCCTGCGGTCAGCTACTCCAGCACCCCCGGCTCTGGCTCTAGCAGCACTCCTGGTGCTGGCTACAGCAGCAGTGTCCCTGCCGGCGGTTACCCAACTGGCTATCCTGTCCCCAGCAGCAGCGGTGCCTACTCCAGCGAGAGCAGTGGCCCCGCGACTAGCAGCACTCCTGCTGGTAACGGTGGCTACCCTACCGGATACCCTGGTTACCCTGGCAGCAGCGGCATCTCGTCTAGCGAGAGCAGCTCTCCTACCACCAGTGCTCCCGTCTCATACACGACTTCGACCATCTACTCGACGACCCAGATCGAGACGGCCCCAGGTCAGACGACCACTGTGGTCATCCCTATCAGCACCACTGTCTGCCCTGTGACCGAGACCGAAAGCAGCTCGCCCTCCACCACTGCTTACACCACCTCGACCATCTACTCTACCTCGACCTACGAGACCCAGGGCACCACTACCACCGTCGTCATTCCCGTCAGCACCACCGTGTGCCCCGTGACCGAGACTGAGGCTACCCCTACCGGTGGCTACCCCACGGCCACCGGTGCTTACCCCGGCGGTCCCGAGGAGTCTACCACGACCACGACCTCGACCCTGTGGCTCCCCACGACCGTCTACGTCTCCTCCGTTTCTGAGACCACTCCGGCCGTCGGTTACCCCACCGAGACCGTTCCTGCTGCCAGCTATCCCACCGAGAGCTACCCCGCTGAAAGCTACCCTGCTGGAAGCGCCTCTCCCAGCAGCAGCGACGTCGAGGTCTATGTCACCGCCACCGTCATTCCCGTCACTACCTACCCTGCCAGCTACCCCAGCTACCCTGCTGGTGGTTACCCCGGAAGCAACGCCACCCTGACCACCTCGGTCTCGTCCTCGAGCTACCCGGGCTCGTACCCGACCGGCACGCCCATCCCCACGGCCGGCGCCATGAAGAGCGGTATCAGCTTCGCCCTTATGGCCGTCGCGGGTGTATTGGCCTTCGCCCTGTAAATCTCGTTCGCGGTCTTGAGCCAGACGGGAACAGGCCACGGATCGAATGACGGTTGCGTGTGTGATTTGCTGGTGTTCTGAATGATAGACGGTCGGTTGGTCAATTTTTTGCGTGGGTTTCTGCTTTTAATACCTTCTCCATCTGCCGATTATGTATATCACTTTCGATGTATATATGCATATCCGGATTTTAAGGCATGGTTGGATAGCTTGCGTCTAGCTAGTCGTTAGATAGGTGCAAGACGTGTTTAATACCATCCTCTTTTGAATTTTTAATGTCCGTGTCTCGACGATTCTTTATATTCCAGCCCGTTAGCAACGCCGCGCCCATCCGAGTCTGCGGTAAGTGCTAATTAAATCCGCCTTGTATGGACGTCCTTGCGACTCTCGCGCTGATGAGAATACTCATGCGCAAAGGTAAACACGTTTGTAGACATTTTGGCTCGTAAGATGAGTGCTGATTGACGGCACAGGCGGTTGATGCAGTGGGGCAGAGTTGGTGGCTACCTAAGTAGTGACAAAGGTTAGTTAAGCTGTGGTGGATGGAGATGACTTGAATTAAGCGTTTAGTGTTTGTGCGTATTTTCCAACGTGTCTAAGCCGAGGACAGGTGAAGTAGTTATTGGCTGGAGAGTGTAAAGAAGTAGGTTAGCTTGGTGGTTTGAAAATCGAGGCGAGAAGCGGGTGGTGGCGGTCGTGTAAGTAGATAAATATAGGTACCTACAGGTAAGCAGCCGTCTAAATAGCTGCACACTTGTGTCCTACCTGCCTAGTCCACGTTGCGTCTGCCCGAAACCAAAAATTCCTCCCAACTGAAACAGCTTTAATTCTTTTCGGTCTCCTTTAAGCGAAAACTTATTGAGAGTCCTTCGCCTTTTTCTGGCAGGTCATGGCTTAGATTGCCAGTCGCCATGATATCGTCAGCTGTAGCGGAACAATAACCTGGATTACCTACATCCAACTTCATACTCTACTCCCCGCCCTATAGACCTCATTCGTGAACGAGCCCGGCAAGGGGCACGACCCCGATGCGAGCCTTTATACGCCTAGGGCTCCCGGCACGCGCAGGCGTTCGCTCGCCAACGACATGTCGAGCGCCTTCTCTTCCCAGCTTCTCGTCCCCTTCCTCGACCTTGCGCCGCCCTCCGCTCCGGACGACTCCTTTGCAAAGACACTTCTCGCACGTTGCATCTCGGCGCAATAACTGGCGCGATCCGCGACACCATGATCCCTCTGAGCAGCTCAGGCGAGCCAAGCCCCTCTTCACCTCAGAAGGCCTATCGAGGTTCCTTCGCTCGCCGAGCCTACACACCGTCATCGCTCTCTCGGTCGCCGGCGGCGCGACCTTTTATTTCATGAACATACAAACGGTCCCGGTGTCTGGGAGGCAGCGATTCAACTGCTATAGCGAGGCCAGCGTAAACGAGGCCGGCGAGGCCCAGGCAAAGCGCATTGAATACGAGGTCGAGCGTAGCGGCGGCCGGTTCCTCAGCGACTGGGACGGCCGGACGAGGCTCGTCAAGAGGGTCATGAGTCGTCTGATCCCGGTTAGCGGGATGGAGGACTCGGACTGGGAGGTCAGGGTCATCGACGACCCTAGCACCGCCAACGCCTTCGTCCTACCTGGCGGGAAGGTCTTCGTGTACAGCGGGCTGATCCCCATCGCGCGCAACGAGCACGGACTAGCCGCCGTGCTGGGCCACGAGATCGCCCACAACCTGGCCCAGCACGTGGCCGAACGCATGTCTTCGCAACTCGGCGTCAACATCCTCCTCTACTCGCTCATCTCCCTGACCGGCGGCGTCGGACTTCTCGTGACGACGTATCTCGGACATGCCATGCTTGATCTGGTTTTCTCGCGCCCCATGGGCCGTCGCCAGGAGGCCGAAGCTGATTACATAGGGCTCATGATGATGGCCGAAGCCTGCTACGATCCGCGCGAGGCTCTCGGTTTCTGGGAGCGGATGAGGCGGGCGCAGCAAGAAGAGCCGCCCGAGTGGATGAGTACTCACCCTTCGGTACGTATATTATCCATTCCACTGAGAACTTGGTCTTGTTTTTTGCCCGGGTTGTGTCTCTGCCGCGAGATCGAATACCTTTTCCTCGAACCCGAAACTGACTCCCTTCGTAGCACAGTAATAGGATACAAAAGATACAGGAGTGGATGCCGAAAGCCCTAGACAAGATGCACGAAAGTGACTGTCAAGGGACTGCGGGGTTCGCGAGTTTGTTCAGACAAGCATTAGCAAGGCATAGCTATATGGAACAACGACATGACATATAGAATAGAGATAATAAAATACAACACGGTAAGACCGGCGGTATGGCCATGATGAGTATATGATTCTCCATCTAGATTACTATATTTTTATCCTTTTTCGGCTTCCCCTCCCCTCCCCACCAACGCAACAGGTATCTCTTAAAGTCTACCACTTATCAAGCTCATGCCTCTGCATACATCCAGAGATAACCCCACCAACATCAGCGCACATGCTCTGCCGCTTGATGTTGGCTACTATGGCATTAACCTGCCGTGAGCTAGATCTACTCATTATCATCAAGCCTTCAGAACGGCGGCTTGACTACATAAGGCGACTATATACCCTACAAACTAGATATCAATCCTATATGACACTGGCAACATCACGGCTGAACTCGAGCGTGCCGTGTTTCGCCATACGGCGGTACTTGATTACTTGAGCACATGCTTCCCGCTCACGTACTCGATGCAGAGCCGCCTAGGCTACCCCGGCCATGAATATGGTCCCAGAGTCGGGCGTTAGCCTTGACAGCGCGTTGGTTTATATGGATGATATCGTAGAACCGCTTTGGGCTGCTGTACTACATGTTGAGGATTCGAACATAGCTCTTTCACCATCATGCTGGACGCCTAAACGATTTGCGCTAGGTTGCCTGCCACTAGAGATAATCTATAATGATTCGGATGATAGTTGCGGATTGGGAGGTTGAGCCTAGGCCAACTACGGCGACCGCTTTCTTTAAGGGCTTTATGCTACCTCAGTCTATTGTACCTACTTCCGAGGCATGTTCAAATTCAGTTTAAGAACAATTTGCGTGATTATCATCATAAGAAATAGCTAGGCTATTGATAGTTCATAGGTCCAAAAGACAGGCTCGCCAGCATCTAATAGCTTGTTTATATATTAGAGTAGTTTCAGTTCTTTGGTTTAAGAGTATTCCTCCCATCCTATGTGCGAGCTTAGTTGTATTCACCTAGGAGAGTAACACTTAACCGGAATTAACTTGTCTTCGTCTCTTACGATTATACCTCTGTACTGTTTGTATAGTCATTTGGTAGACACGCCATTCCGTTGTTATGACGTCCAGGCTGCGTTAAACTCACATAGCTACTTCAGTCCTCTTACCGAGGTAGGTTCCCAAGATTATTTTCGACGCCATTACTTAGCCTTGTAAACTCGTTATATCTTAGAAGCAGTTTCGGCCTACTCTATAGCTCCAGTGTGTAGGGGTCTATTATTTGTAGAAAACGGAAAGATAAGACCCTTCTAGTTCAGAAAGGATGTGAGTACATATAAGGCGGACTACTGATAGTAATCTAAAAGGTGATGAGCTGCTCGATAACCTAAGTCGAAAAGAATCTCTCATGATATTTTGTTGATTCTCTAAAGTCATGCTTACAAACTATCATCAACCCAGATCATTTGCAGACGAAGATTCACGAGCTCGAGGACCCAATACCGTAACTCGCCCAAGATAGAAACGCTCGAAGTAGAGAGGAAATTGATCATGAATCCTGAAAACGCGCGCCAAAATATTCTCTCTTCTTCAGTCGTAAATTCGAGATACTCCCATCCCCATCCCGCGAGCTACAAAGAAACGAACGCTCGAAATCGCCTCGCTACTATCGATCCTAACAATCTGTACACAGTAGGGGCTTATTATTGAGCATTTGAGGTATGTTGTTGTAGATTGAAGTGTGCTCGAGTGGTAACCTCTGTTCGTGGCGAACGCGCTTGGTGTCGTTGGCCTACTCTTCACAGGCTAAATCTAGAGTCTGTGAATTGTAAACTCCTCTTCATAGGTTTTCGTATTCATAGGCTCCCACAAGTAAACCCTTGGGTTGTTTGCCTTAGGATCGCCTATTCGAGTTCCTCGTGCCGTCGGTGGTGCCCCGTCGTTTCTAATATCCTAACTATGTCTTGATATCCTTTCCCGGTAGCAAGGTCCAGAGGCGTCAAGTCCCGGACGTTCATTATATTGGGATTTGCACCATGCTCCAATAGTAACCGAATGGTATCCATATGCCTGTACTTCACAGCTGCTAGTAGTGGTGTACCACCCCATTTACCTCGACAATTAACGTCAGCCCCCTTTTTTAACAGTACCTGGGCAACAGCAGTATGCCCATTTTCGGCAGCCCAGTATAGTGGCGCGTTTCTTTCAATGTCAGCGCCATTTTCAAGGAGTACCTGGACAATAGCAGTATGTCCATTTATGGCGGCCCGGTATAGTGGCGTATCCTTCTCAATATTGGCACCCTTTTGGAGCAGGAACCAAGAAATAGCTGTGTGCCCATTTTTAGCAGCCAATGATAGCGGTGTATGGCCGCTGGTATTTTCACAATCAACTTGGACTCCGCGTGCAAGCAATATTCGAACAAAAGTCTCGTTTTTTATGGTGCTTGCGTAGTGGAGTGGTGAATTCCCTTTTGCGTCTTCGGTATCAAGATTTAGTCCCTTTTCGACAAAGTGACTAGCCACAGATTCTGAGTTCTTTGAGGAAGCAATGTGAATAGGCCACCGACCCCAATTATCCTCGGTAATTAGAGCTTCATCGAATTGAACGAGGCAAGCCACGCACTCTTCGACTTCAAGGTCTAGAGCCACATGTAATAATGACCGCCCGACGTAGTCTTTCAATGGGATGAGATGTTCTTCAATCGAGTCTAATGGGAACTTCGTTTTCCCTTGTGTTTTGATTAGAAGATTGTGAAGCGCAGGTATCGGGGGGATTGTGTGGCGGCCAATTTCTTCCAAGCGTCTTATCATCTCAGAATATATGTCGTAGTATTTTTGCAAGGCGGCATTGATCACCTCTCTGCTAACCCTGCTACACCTATGCAATAATGTATACTCCTGCATGGACAGTGCTGTGCCAATATCACCACTCTTCCATAAGTGGTCGACTATTTCCTGTAAGGGATACTGGGAATGATATCGGAAATGGTTGACTTCTGTAGTCTCTAGTGATAACGCTGCTAGACCCCCCAAGGGGTTGTTGGAGAATATGCTCTCATCTAAGAGATCGGAAAATAGCGAGTGTTCTTCATTTTCAATAAGATGAGTGACTGAAGCCACTTCCCTTTTCACACTAAATATATGGTGATAGTCAAATAACTTTTCGTAGTTCGCAGCAACAGCCTCTACGGATTTTTGGTAGGATTTGAGTTGTCTTAGCCATGTAACCCTCAGTGATCTGGGAACAGAAAAATATAATAAGCATTAAACACTCTCGCTGACAAGTTTATAAACGCACAGGTCATGTGACTTTTGAATTTGAGTCGCTTTGATGGCTTGGCCGGCAGGTTGCGAAGCTATTAAAGGGGGAGCTCCCGTAGCCCGCGAATTTTCTGAACACTCAAGTTCTAGTTCAATGCATCTATCGCACTTCTGTGGCCATGTTCGCGTACTAGGTGTACACTAATACGAATGTGTCAGTCTAAGGTTACCAACATACAGGCTTTGCACAACGCACCGCTTTCTTAGCATTTCGGCAGAATTGGCATTTGTCGTAGTTTAGGCGTCGCCTCTGTCTCTTCGTAGGGAGTTCGGCCATACCAATCAAGCCACCTGCAGTTGTGAAATGTGTGAAGGACAATTGGCTGTCGCAGTGCCGCAGTGAAGACTTGGGGCAGTAAGACCCGGTATTATATATAAGAGCATGTCTAGAATGGGATCCGTAGAATCGGAAAGGTAGCGTCGTAATGCGGCTGAGTCCTCAACCAATGTCGCACTTTCGCAATCGAAGAGTCACGTCATGAATGGCATTGCGGTTGTCGGGGATGTCGCCAATAATAGCGTGGTCGCACTGTCGCATTCGAGGGCCACGCTGGGTAATAGGAACATACATGAGCTAGGTAATCTAGGCCTCCGACCAATGTCGCACTGTCGCGTTCGACGGCTATGCTGGTAAGCCTCCACCTACCTGCACGCCGTAATCCGCAGCGGGTGTGAAGAGTGCATGCTTAGGCACGACATATGAAAGACCACACGCACTAGACGTGGTTGATTACTCTATGAGGGAGGAGAGCCAATATCGCACCGTCGCAGAGAAGGACCCCTGGAAGGATTCAGAGAGACTAAAAGCCAAAATATGCCTTTTGCCATCGACCAGGCGTGCAAGCAGATACATAAATGGTCTCAATCAACTTGTTTCGTTCTCAAATATTTAAGATGGAGAGTCCTTCCTGTAAGGTTTTTTAGTCTACACACTCTTAAACCTCCTCTGGTTCGGACCTGAAATTATCTAAATTATGTCTACAATTGCGCCAAAAGATGTTGTGACTATAGTCACTAGTCTCGCATCTCTCCTCGTTGGGATGCTATCGCTCCTATTGGCCTACCGAACCTTCCTAAGTACACGGCACCATGGACAACACGAAGAACTTTATGTCATGGGACGAAGACACACAGTTACATAATCCACCACTATCCTCCAACCTCGGCCGTTTGTCATCACATCATAGTTGGTATGTGTAGTGATAGCTTCTTCGCTAGTGGTGATAGAGGGCTGACAGCTCGCGTCCTACAGACAACACAACTAGTTTTTAGAAATACCCGATTCTTAGGCCTCGACCACCGAGCCCCTGTATCGATGATGAATTACGGCGAGGCTGTCGCATGGTTAGAGAAAAATACGTCGGTTGTGTTAAGGGAACAGAAGTCCTTGGGAGTGAATTAGATCACTTGATGACCTTACTCGCTTGGTACTATATAGGGGTAGAAATATGTTGATTTATGTACGAGCTTTTATATTTGTAATGGAAGGGTTGGAATATATTCTGTAGTGCATTCGCTTCGCTCTTAATGTGATGTTGAAATCCGGAAAACGTTTGAAGATAACAAGTGGTGAACGAGAGCCTAAGCCTGCTCGGGTCCATGTCATGCATTGCCTGCTGTTAGTTAGGTGGGTTCAAAGTAAAGAGCGTCCACTACCACAATCCTTGCTAGTTGGTCTCCATTCTATTAAGCCACTAATTTCCTCAGCCACTTTCACCACTGCTGTAAGACCTGGAAAACTAAGCTGGGGTATTAATTAGGTAGCTGAGCTAGTCTTATAGCCAATGACAGAAAACATATTTGATCACTCGCTTTGCCAATGCCGAGGCTCTTTCAGTTACCTAGGTAGGTTGGGGAAAGCGATCCTCCACTTCACGATTCGCTCTTTGATCAAAGGCATCATCCACCCCATTACATATTGTAAATTGCGACACTATTCTCTACCGCGCAGTTAACTTTGGACTTCTTTACTCTACGTAATACTCATCAGTGCTAGTACCATCAAATCAGCCAACATGTCGAAAACGTTCACAGCGAAGGAAGTCGGCGAGCACAAGGACGAGCAGAATGGCATGTACATAATCGTCGACAGCGGTGTATATGACGTAACAAGTCAGTAGCGACAAATCTCCTCTTCCCCTTGCATCCATTGCCCTAGGCTCTCCGTCGCTAACGCAATCCCATGTTGTCGCGCTGCAGACTTCCTCGACGAGCATCCGGGCGGCGCCAAGATCCTCAAGCGTGTGGCCGGCAAGAACGCCACCAAGCAGTTCTGGAAATACCACGGCAAGAACGTGCTCGAGAAGTATGGCGCAAAGCTCAAGGTCGGCGAGTTAGCTGAGACGGCCAAATTGTAACCGAAGATAATCCCACACGCGCGCGCGCATCGACCTCTTCGAACGGTGAATCGTGGGCGTTTGCGAACCTTTTATCGCCCTGTTGCAACGAATAATCCTTATTATATCATAGAAAGAGACGAGGGGGAGGGGGGTCGATAAATTCTGCATATATGCAATTATACATGAGCTTTGGTATTAGAGATCGCTTAGGGAGGACCCTTTAGGTACTAATATTGTACCTTAGGCTGTTCTTTGGGATGGTTAGATTGCTCCCGGACAGCCAGACTCGTTTGGTTTTGGTGCATAGAGTGTACACGAGAGCAAGCATTTTGAATATGTACTAAATGAACAACTTGAAAGGATTTAAATTATGAACCCAGCAAGGTATCCTAGACGGGAAGCGACTGATGTTTGAGACCTGTTCATCTTCGCGGAGTCAGGCATCACCAAAGCTATTTGACTACATAGCTTGTAGTGTGACGTGAAAAACTACCGCCTTTAGTGTTTCTATTAAAATCGTTGACGAGCCAATATCAATTCGCTCAATTGCTTAGACGCATCTACCAAGGTAATCGTTTACTAACGGATTAGGAGCCTCACGATCCTTAGTTCCCCTCGTAAGGCGACGCGCGGAAGGTGGTCGGCGTGACTCTCATATAGTTTAGATGACAAGGCCACGCCGGGTTCTCCTTCGGAAATAACCCCGTCCTAGTGTATATACATATAGTAATTCTTCGCTTTGCGGATCTGTGCGTAAAAACCCGAGGGGTCAGTTTCGTAGTAAAATCTGTACCTACGCAAGTGCTACTCGGCGTCTTTCGTTGTATCTAGCTAGGGTTATATGCTTTAGGATCTACGCGGGTCTACCGTCTTTCGCTAGCAGATACAGTTTAAGTATGTGGCTCGGCACTCTCCATAAAAAATGTGATGTTGGGTTAGCATTTTGGAGCCTATATCTATATGAACCTCGCACACTATCAAAAAACAACAGTTCTTCGAAGCCCGGATTCGAAGGGCCTGGGCTTTATATAGTTAGCATGTTACGTTCTGAGAACTGCTAACTCTTGGCGATCTAAAGACAAGCAAATAGGGCGAACGAACAAACTACCTAGGTATGTACCTACCTAGATCAAGGTGAGGCACTAGTCAACTTTGGGGTAGAAAGAATGGCTGATGAATAGAAGTACAAGCTGCAAATAGAAGGAGTGAGCCATGGAGGTGGACTTGAGGACGTGCACTTCATTGGTACAACGCGGAGTCCAAGACGTGCTAGGCCGCCAGTTCCGGCAATCTGCGGCATTTAGACTACCTATAACGTTACGTAGACATTCGAGATGAATTGAGTGCCAACGCTAGCAACTCAGATACTTATTTAAGGCACGTAATAAACAAACGTCGAGAGTGGAAGAGGTGCTTGCAGAAAATGGTATAGCTAGATTAGAACATTACACTGGCCTTTCGTAGCACTTATATTTTACTTTCTATCGTTATGGAATACTCATCTTCATAGGTGTGTAGCCCTGCTCTAGTTCTGAGCTTTGTCTTATAAAATGATGCTTCGGGAACATGGAAGTATGACCTACCGGTATATGCTGTACCAGATAGTTGAACTGGATTGATTGGCGAATGTAGGTAATTGGAATTGGCACTGACGCCGAGGAGTGCTCAGGCCGCCACGCCGCTGGCAGCCAAGGCAAATCGAAAACCGAAAGTCTTGCGTAGTCTTCCCTGAGGTGTCGCAACTGTTGGGTTAACGCTGCCGGTGCCTACAGCACTATCAACGAAATGCCCCAGGGTTGCTGGGAATTTTGTGGCCTACAGCAGTACCTAGGTAAAACAAAGAATTTATTTTGTTTTGTTTTGACTTGTTCCGCAATTACAACCAGGATAGAAGGTATAACGCATGCAATTTATACAGTACGTACGGTGAGCTTAGGTTAGGTTAGGTATGCGGCCTTGTCACCGAAAGCAAGAACCAATACCACCATTAGTATTATACAAGTAGACACTTCATTTCGATACTGTTAGAGCTGAAGGAAGCCGTTCGATGCAGGCGGCATATCATGAAAATGCGCCTTGACAGGGCTTGCTGCAGAAATGCCGCACAGGGGACAGCCAGAGAGGTGCTTACCACTTGTTGCTAGACACTTGTGTTAGCAGCACTGTGCTAATATCAACTGATATTGCCTACCTGGTACGCGGTATGGATACCTACCTAGGCGTTTCTGATGCACTTTCTGATACTGTGATAAGAAGGACTCTAAGCGGTTAGGCTGCGATGGAAGGGGCATAGTGGTGCGGAAGCTCGGACCCTTCCAAGGATTCTTACTCGCCAATGGCCCCATGGCGCGATAAACAGACTCCACCCTTGCCTGGTCGGTCGGTCTTAGTCGGTACGGTACTGGAACTCGAAACTTCGATCATCCCAGCTGTTCGTCATTTCGACTTCAATCCGCATCCTACAATCCTTACCTACAACATCAAAACGTCGACACTAAGCCGCTGCGTTGCTATCGTCGTGCCTTTCCGCCCGTCCATCTCTTTGTATCTTCCCGGGTCAGCGGGCTTTTCTCAATTCGCCCTTTCAAATCGTCGGTGAGCAATTCCACCTACGTCATCCTGCAATCCCTGGTAAGCCGCTCGGCATCACCGCGTCCTCTGTTTTGCCCGGCCCTTTCGTCTCTGGTCGATAGGTAGTCTCGGCTTTCCTCGCGCGACTTTCAATCGCTTTTACACTACCTACCACCCCCCCGTCCAGCCCCGTCGCATCCCCCCAATTGCAGATCTTGTTCCCATTGCCTATTGCGGCATCGCACGGTATTTTGCTCCCCGCACTGGGTCTGATGACAGCCAATCCCTTTCACTGGTTGGTCGACCAGGAGTCGAGCCATCTGCTCTCGACAAAATCGCGCAGAGCCTGAGGTACAGAAGTACATTGCGAGGGAAAAAAAAACAGCGCCCTGCAAGTTTGCTAGCGCTCCCTGTTGGACCGACATCAGCCAAGAAACCAAGCTTTTTGATGGTTGCATGGGTGCGCTACAGATGTACCTAGACCCATACCTACTAGACCTTGAAGCTCCAAGAAGCTAGCTTCTCCAGTTAATGTTATTATTACTACTTCCTTTCCGCCCCAGCATCTTGAACTCTCTTCTCCCTTCCTTTTCCCTTTTCTTAACTCACTTGTCCTTGCGAGGTTCAGATCCAAGTTTTCCAATTCTAACCAAGGCTCGTGTTGTTCGCAGAACAAACCTCCCCAAACTCTCTCAATCGCCCATTCGTGTCTATTGCTCTTGGCACTCTACGGTCGCTAGAAGACTCGGCTCATGTAAGTGAAACCCGTCAATTCTTGTTGCTAGGCCGACGCGCTCGGTCCAATCGAAGCTAGAACGAGTGCATACTGCTTACAAGCTTGGGCTTGGCGGTTGTATGAGCACATTGGCACTGTTCTTTGTATGGGAAATGCGCTGCAAGGATTGGAGTCGAATGAGCGGTTTTCCACAATTTCAACTCAGCAATCGCTTTTATCAGGACCACTATTTGTCGCAACTTCACCTTTCATTCAACACGAATACTAATTCAGGACAGCCCTCAAAATGCCTGCCATTAACACCGCCATTGTCGCTCGCGACGCCGTCCACCAGCTCGCCCGCCGCGAAAACTGTAAGCATCCCTAGGTCGCAAGCGCCACTGTCGAATCCCGAGCCGATAGTACTGGGTATAACAGGTAGCTTGAGAACTAATTGAACATTAGGGGCTCAACAAGAGGCTGGTGTCATTGTCGTCTTCGGTAAGTGCGATGTTGTTAGGATGCCAGTTGCGATACGGCGGAGTATCTGCTGGTTGATTGGACTTGCAAGCTGATTGCTGCTAGCTATCGTTTTTGTCGTCGGTGTTGGTTTGATTAGCTTGTGGATCTCCCGGCTCATCAAGAAGAGAAATGCGAACAAGGCCTCTACCATGGCATAAACGACGCATATCAACACAATGGACAGTAGGGGCAAGACTAGCCAAGGCGTGCCACAAAATGAGCTGATCGCCATCCAAGACCCCAGAGACCGATATCCCAATAACACAAAACTATTCTGCCCACCAGGCTCTTTGACCGATCTCAGCCAACCATGTTCGAATTCAGTTAAATGAGAATGAGGGAGATCCCGGCAAGGTTGATGGATCAGTCACGTTGCCAGGACATCAGTTATCCAGCTGGCTTTCTCCACGATAGCCTTGAACAGCGGATAATATTGTTAATCAATACCCAATATGCTTTACCATAAGCTTCTCTATAATGTCAATACCAATAAATCTGTTCTACCGATTTGTGCGCTCGACTTAGATAGGCCATAACGTCTCAAATATTTCATCCAAAAATACGGGTCCAATGAAGTGCATGCGCGTTAATAGTTTACAGTAATACAATTGCAAAACTCTTATCACATTCAAGCGTTGCTTGGGGGAGATTGTTTTAAGGGTATCATTATAATGTCAACATTATACGAGAAAAGTACGTCTAGTTTTAGGCTTGTAATAGATCTAGTGAGTACCTTTTTGGGGGGGAGAGAAGCTTGTGCTTTACATCTTCTTTAAATGTATCAACCCATCAGCCGGCTACAACCATCGTTAGAAGACATGTTCTAGCCCATCAATGATCGAACTTACTGGTGAAAACTGCCTTAGCTTGACTCCCGCGGATAAGAAGACACGGGCTGTCTCGCCGTCCATGCTGTATCCCTGGCTGTATACCACCTCGCTGATACCGACCTGCACGATCTTGATGCTGCAGGTGAGACAGGGGCAGGTATTACAGTACAACACGCTGCCGTCGCGGATGCGCTCGCGCCCGGCCTCGAGAAGGGCGTTCTCTTCCGCATGGAGACAGAGACAGGTCGCTAGTGACACGCCACTGGTGACGTCGCCCGAGTTGCAGCGCGGACACCCGCCTTCCATGCAGTTCGTCAGATTCCGCGGCGTCCCGTTGTACCCGGTCGATATCACGCGCCGTTTGCTGTCCACCAACACGCACCCCACGGCCCGCTTCATACAGTTGCAGCGCCGCGCCGCGAGCGACGCCAGGGCCATGAAGTAGCTGTCCCAGCTTGGGCGTAGACGGTCCCCGTTAGTTAGGTCCAGCTTTCCCAGAGTCGCGTATAAATGGGCCAGGGAGTCGGAGGTGTTGAGGAGCCGGATCGCGGCCCGCGACATGATCGGGAGGACCCCAGCGTCGGCATCGTAGAGGTTTGCGTCGGACTCGGCGACGAAGTCCTCGAGGCTAATAGACCCCTGGTCTGCGCTACCGGGCTGGTTCTGGCGCGCCTGGTGCCGCCGCCACCGCACCGTCACGGGCGCGTCCACGCTGATGAGGATGAAGAAAGGACGCCGGCTTAGTGCGTCGAGGACAGCCTCGCTGTGGACGTCTGTCGTTACCCAGCGAGAGCGCCAGTGCTTCGTTACGAAGTCGACAAGGGCCCCCACGCTTGTGAAGTTATATGACGATCTCGTTGTCCCATTTTTAGGCAGAAGAGGAAGTGTTCCCGTGACTAAATCGTTTTCTTCTGTTGAGTTTGGCTGTGTGCCATTGGCTGCCGACTCTCGCACTCCGTTCGATTTAAGCTCTAGCCTTTCCTGTTCTCGGTTTTCTAAATGCAGCGTCTTGAAACCATGGTGCTCAACTAGGTATTGTGCTACCGTGCTTTTCCCAGCACATTTCGCTTTTCGATATGTCAGTTGTGAAATTCAAGGGCTATTGAAGTTCGAAGTAGATGAGGATATCACGAGGTTATATTGGTATAGTACATACCACCACATATACCAATAAGCATATCTATAGCTTTATTCGCGAAGCGCAACCTGTACGAAAGCAAATTACGAAAGTTTGAGGACACGATTTTAAGACTTGTGTCATGAATTGTTTCAAGGTAGAATGCAAATTAAATTGTCAACTGGAAACGCTATTCTGTATTACCTAGACAAATTTAGTGGCATACAGGACGCGCTCTGTCGCGCTGCAACGTGAAGACAGAGCCCCACCAAATGCGTAATTACTTATTACATAATACACCCGGCACTTAGTCGGGTCTTTGTCTACCTACACAAGTAGCCTAGACCGGCGACTTAGGTAGCGCATCTACCCCACTGAGCCGAATACCTAGGATATTCTCTCTGCAGGTGATCCAATTCCATGCGCAGGCAGTGCAGCAGCCCTAGTGCTGCGGGGTAGGAGGTGCAGTAGGTACCTAAGCTACCACGTACCATGTACGCAGCTACCCTAACCTGCTATTGAGGGATGTGCCTGACAGGACGCCAGACCTGATGGTGAGAGGTAGGTAGTCACGTCATCTCGAAGCTTCATGTGATGCCTTTATTCTATAATATGGGTATTGGACTTTCTCCTCCCTCTTCCTCTTCTTACTATATGTAACATGTGACCTGCCTGGATGCTCCTACGAATAATCATGGGATGCTCTGGACTCGGTCAGATGTTACCGCTGTATTTCACGCATTTCAAAGCTCTGGAAGTATGTACTGTACAATGCTTTGAAATCCGTCCATTCGGTTCCCTGCTCATACGCAAGTTGCGCCTTCAGCTATTCAAGCTCCGGATAAATAATATAAACTGACTGGCTACTTGCTTCTACAGCTACCTACCTTAGATAAGCCACAAGTACATATATCACCATACCTACCTACCTACTCCAACCGTGTCTACGACTGAGTGATGGGAACTTAATTGAGAAGGTACCTGCATCATCCATCCATCTATACATGCTCGACGCCTCACCTAGCCTCACCTCACCTTACTTTAAACAACACCCCCACCATCTGTGGAAATAGGCATCATCTCATCTCGTCTCACCTCCCACTTCCCTTTCCACTACCGATCCGTTTTCTCCCACTTGTGATTAACATCTCCGGTTCAGGTTGTGATCGCTCGTATCTCGCTTCTTAATTACCTGCTCTTTCTATCGCTTGACTCAGTGGCTACTATCCTACACGTGGCTGGTTAGATAGTTCATTCGTTCTCGTGAAGGCGGCCCGGAGATCTCCGACCTACCTTTATTCTCGACCTCACCCTCACCCTCACCTTAACCCTCAATCTACCTTTTCGTGGGCGCAGGCCCTCGGCCAGCATGGCTACACTGAAGTTTGCGCCGTTCTCATCCGAGATCGAGCTGCCCTTTTACTCGGCCCTGTTCGCCTCCAAACTCGACCATGACAAGCTGAGCGACTCGGCGCGCCCCGTCCTGGGCCTGTATGAACCTCGCGTTGGCGTGCATCCTGACGATAGCGTCAAGATGCAAGTTCTGGCCAGTGCCCTCACTAGCACCACGTAAGCCGACTCCGCCCTTGCGTCACTTGTGCATGCTTGAGCCTGCCCTTCCGGCTAATGTAATGGGTGATCCCACAGTGTGCCTGTAAACGCAGTTCGAGCCGAAGGCATCATCAGAAATACCAATACCATGGAGGCTTTCAGACAGGTAGATAAGGTTGAAATACTCAACAACGCCGCTCGCCAGGTACGACCCTCTTGTAACCCCCTCTAAAACTGCCTCGTGCGCTATTGATTGTGTATTGACTAGCTTAGATTTGGGATGCTATTAAGGATGGCACTATATACTCGGTCCCTTCTCTACTCTCTTCGTACATCATCCTGTCTTACGCCGACCTAAAGAAATATCGTATGACATACTGGTTTGGATTCCCAACCCTCCCTTCAGACCCCGCTTGGAAGTATGCAGGTGGGATACAACGCTTGACACCCGCCGAAAGCACTGCCTTGGTTGATCGAGTAGGCACATGGCGGTACTCGGTTGATAATAGAGAGTATGGTTTTTTCTTAGCTAAGAAAGTCCGAGGCAAGCGGCCTTCTGCCAGCCTTGATCCTCCTTCCGAGGATATTGGCTACACCTGGGAAGTGGGTTCCTTACGCGATTTCGAGAACAACTTCTTTCTAGGTATTCCGAAAGAAGACAGATACGTGGCTTTTGTCGACCCTTCAGCATATGACGAACATCCCGCCTGGCCACTGAGGAATCTTTTGATGTTAGTGAGGCAGCGGTACCAACTCAGCGAAGTTCAAATTCTGTGTTACCGTGATATCCAGTCGCGCAGGCACGAAGCGCGGAGTATCATCTTGTCCTTGTACATGGATTCGGTCACTGAATTGGTTTTATCCACAATGCCCAAAGCTACGGGGTGGGAACGTAACCAGGCAAACAAATTAACTGCGAGATCGGTTAGCCTTGCAGAGTCGATGGATCCAGCTCGCCTTGCCGACCAGTCAGTGGACCTTAATTTGAAGCTAATGAAATGGAGAATATCTCCGGATCTTAACCTCGATATTATAAAAAACACCAGGTGTCTACTTCTTGGTGCCGGCACACTTGGTAGTTATGTATCGAGAAACTTAATGGGGTGGGGTGTTCGCAAAATCACATTTGTCGACTACGGCGCCGTATCCTTTTCGAATCCGGTACGGCAGCCGCTTTTCGTATATAAAGATTGCCTCAACGGAGGCGCCCCGAAAGCTATCAGAGCCGCGGAAGCTTTGAAGCAGATCTACCCCGGTGTAGAAAGCCACGGCGAGGTTCTATCGGTTCCGATGCTTGGTCATCCCATTGTAGACAAAACTAAGGCCGATTTCGAGAAGTTGAAATCCTTGGTCGATGAGCACGATGCAATCTTCCTGCTTATGGATAGTCGAGAATCGAGATGGCTCCCCACGGTGATGGGTAAAGCTGCCGGGAAAATCGTAATGAATGCTGCGCTCGGCTTCGATACCTACGTGGTCATGAGACATGGCGCCGAGCCCAAGGATGGCAGTGACAGTACCTTGGGTTGCTACTTCTGTAATGATGTCGTTGCGCCCGGCGATGTAAGGCAGAATACTATTTCCTCCTGGTACACCTAAACGCTAACACTCGGATAGTCTCAGAAGGATTTAACCCTTGACCAGCAATGCACAGTTACGCGACCGGGAATCGCGTCTATTGCCTCTGCCCTACTTGTTGAGCTTCTGACTAGTCTATTACAGCACCCTTTGGGACACCATGCTCCAGCCCCGGCCACCGCATCTAGCACTTCTCAGCAGACTGACCCGGCAGATGAGTTCGCTCTAGGAATTGTGCCACATCAAATCCGTGGGTTCCTCAACAGATTCCGGAATCTTGTCATCAAAGGGCAGTCCTATCCCTGCTGTAGCGCTTGTAGTCAACCCATCCTCTCTGCATATCGAAACGAAGGTTGGGGGTTCGTCAAGCGGGCCCTAGAAGATAAAGATTACGTGGCTGAACTGAGCGGGTTAGCTGAGGTTCAGCGAAAAGCCGAAGCTTTAGCCGGCGATGTTGACTGGGAAGATGAAGCCGCGCACGGTGATGATGATGAAGGAGTATTATTGTAGTTTAAGATTCTCTTCCGAAGCCATCACTTCCGTCGCAACCGTCTTCGAAGAACCCGTATCGAACGATTTAAATACTGGAAGCGACCTCGTTGGAACGAGGTGGTATGGAACGGGCTTCTTATAGCTTCCAACACGCCACCAGGTTCTTCGATTCACGTCGCACCCCATATCACACCACCTACAACTACCGGCACGCTATTTTCAGGCAGCACAGAGACCTTTGGGCCGAGACCGGTGCGGATACAATGGACCGGGGAATCTGAAGCTGTGATGGGTGCCCTGGTGTCAATTTACGATATTTTGGAAGAAGGCCCACCGTTGTGCACGTCGATTAGCAGTCATTCGCCTTACTGTCACCACGAGCGAAGATCGCATTTGTATGGATACGGTACCTAAACATGCCAGCAGAAATCAAGCCACCAGAGACAGATCACCATTGGAATAGAAGCTTAGATAAGAAAGCTGTGGAGATGAGGCTTCTAAGCAGAATTCGAATTTGTTCTGGAATTGGGGTTTCAGGGGTATATCTTTAATGGGCAACTGGTTTGAAACGGTCGGGTATATTAGGCATGTACCTACATGAGTGTATACGTTTTACCTATTCATCCTATACTTCAGTTGCCATTGAGCACAGAACATGCCTAGACAGGACGGCTTCTCTAGTCGGAGAGCTTGTAAGGCGGGTCAGTTTCGAAGCTTATTTATGATAAACCCCGAAACCCATACCTTACCCATCTTGACTAACGAGCGAAGTCGTTATTAACCCTAACATGATTACCATTAGAAGAGTACTTCTTGCTTACTCTTGGTTTCTATATTATTCGCGGCCTTCATCTCGTTCGCCCCCTTTTATTTTCTTAATCCCCACGCTAAACAGTGTTGACGAGGCATCGTGACGATTAAAAAAAGAAAAGTCCAGACTGAGTCGAAGAGCACGTGCATCGGAATCCAGCTGACAGTAGGCCTTGCCGGGGCTAGGGGATTGGCGACTGCATCCGTTGGGCTTGGATCAGACGACGCTCCGTAGATAGACAATTGACTTACCCGGAAAGCTACGAGGAATCACCATCGGAATGCGGTTTCTCTGTTTCTAACCTTAGGAGACAAGTGTTAGATTTTATGAACGAAATGAATGCCGTAGATTAAGCTAGCATGGTCTTCGAAGTAGCTGCCATGGGGCTATCGTAAAGGGACGTATATGAAAAGGTAGCCGCGTATAGCTTCGTGTTTCCGATTACAAAATCACAACGAGCACCCCTATTCGATACTCCTGTTGTCCCGCACTTTTAGGCGTTCACATTAGAGTTTTGATCCTGCATTCTAGACCCCTACCCCGGCGAATTAAAAAATGGGTTCCTGCGCGTTCTCAAGCGGTCCGTTGAGGAACCACCCTCACTCGCCCGTGGCCGCCGTTGGACTAGTCATAAGATTAGTCTTGGGCGGCCGGGAGGTGCTTGGTCTGCGGCTACAACAAGCATATCCATGACTTGTGGGCTCGGATCCATTTTTTAACGTACAACACCTGTCTGACGGGCTATATCTTAAACCCAAAAGCGTTTTCTTCCGGACGACGAGTGGCGAGTCCGCTGTCCCCTCATCCCATGTCTTGTCCGGACCTGCGTCCGGACCTGGTCCCATCTCATTTTTCCGGATGGAGTGCCCAGGAGATTGGGAAGCCTTCTCATGTGGTGTTGAACCTTCTTCGGGTCCTTTCAGAGCAATCCCATGCCGAGTCATGCAAACGGCTTCCCGTGAATCTTAGCTACCCAGGTCGTCTTAGGGCAAGCATTAGTGAAACTCTGGGTATGCTCTCCCGCTCTGCTAATTCCTCTCGCGCTTTTTGAAACATCTATAACTACCGCAAGCCCGGCTAGATCCCGTTACACCCATCTCTGCCTCGATACAGATTTTGGCTAGATCAGATTACACCCCCATACCGCGATTCAAGCATCTAGACTCGACTGGCCGACTGGTAATTCCCTATCTCTATTCGATTGCCTGCACCAGCGTTCGGTAGGTCATACTAGTGAGAGTATCTCTAGCCAGGATTTGCTTGTCGTACCCAGGATTGCGTGGTTGGGAAATTATAGTTGGGTCCGAAGGAGACAAACACTAGTGTTACACATCACTCACCAACGGCCTTGCCCTGACTTGTCTATCAGATCTGGGGAGACAGGACTTAGAGAGGCCCCTTTTCCTTTTTTACAATTTCAATATTCACTTCTTGTCGATCCCTTACCGCCCAATTCGCCTCGCACAGGTTTGCACCAATATATTTTCACGTCTATCTCTAACCACCTCTTCTCAACGTGCCGGCACGTCAACGTTAGACGGTCTCCGTCCTTGCTCCCTCCCGGATCTCGCTTCATTATCGGTGGCTCCCGCCGTGCGACCTAGCCGGCCATGACGGTTAGGGTCAAGGAGTTAGAAGACGCCGTTTGCGACGTCATCCAAATAATTAAGCAGATTCCGGAGCTTACGGGGGCAAGGCTTGCGGTCATTGGAGACCTGGCGCTGTGCCATTACCTACCCGACCGCAGACCAACAGACGTGAGGCTGATTTCTCCCATTTTGTAAGAGTGTCGGACTAATTGTTGACATGCTAGAAAATTACTTTCATCACCGATCTCCCGGCCCTCGAGTTCCTGGGGAGGAAATTGCTGAACCATCCCAACTCTCCTTTCTGGAAGACCAAGCAGGCCCTGTTCTACCGCAGCCCTGCAGGCCGGGATATTGAGATTGAGTTCTCTCCGCAATGGCTCGTAAGGACACGCCCTATATATCTCCTTCTCTGGCCGTCACACCTTCCTTTTTGTCTCCCGTATTCTTACACGACCATTAGTTCCCCTATCTACCAGACTCGACGCCGCTTGTCTACGAGATCCCGTATGGTAAAGTCCCGTACGCCATGGCAGTGGACCTGTTCTTTTTCAAGCTCAATTCAAGCTTGTCCGTGACGACAAACCCGGCGAAGCGGCGGCAGGATGGCGACGACGCAGCGGCGCTCATAAGTCGCGACAACCAGGATCGCTTCGCAGACGGGTACATACCCACGACCAAGGAACAACTCAGACGCCTGCAGGGCGCGAATGACGTGCAGCCCATGGTCATCCTCTCGCCACAGCAGGAGCAATTTATAAAAGATGCGCTCCGTGGCGAGGATCTCACGGTCTCCTCCGTCATGCATAGCCCCCCGCTGGCCTGAGCTTTCCGTGCATTGGGTCCATGGTAGGGACGAGGACGATGTGGTTGACGACCTACGTCCCCTCGCGACACTACTAGGAGGAGGCGGAGAGTCGCATCTATGAAATTTTGATGATATCTGGAGTTCGATTTACTCACTCACAGCTGGGCTGTACGTTATTCTTCTTGGAGCTGGTCTCCCATTTGGATTCTATTCTCTGGCGATGTGGAGGTTTTGTCCTTCCACCCGTATACCATTCGCTAGGCACTTTTGATAAGTCGCTCTATTTTAGGTTAACTGATACACTCGTTTGTTTCTTTATGCCCATGCTAGATTTGTCTTCATGCTCGACGAAGTGAATGTAAACTTGCGACAAGACTTATGAGCGTGATAGATAGCTCAAGTGTGGATCTCCTCGTATGTGAGGTGAAACCGTCTGCCATGAGGATTTCTGGATCATAGCATGCCACAGCAGATTGGTGATCGGTTGTCTTATTTTTGCATAAACCGACCTTATGTTCTACTCATATGAGATGGCAGCGATATGATTTATTAGGGATGGATTTAGAAGAAGGAGAGAGAGCATAAGTAACCGTCAATACCAGCCTCGTGGAGTTTCGCGATGTCATTTGCCTTTTTAATGTATCGACCACATGATGTCCCTGAAAAAATAACTAATGTATGACCCCCACGACCAAGTAGAGTAGGTACATGTAGTGTACGCTGAATCTGCGCTATACCTAATCTGCGACCTACTAGTATTTATTATTTAGAATTTATCTCCTTATAATGTAGTGCAGTATGCTGTACCTAGATAGATATCTTATGATGCGATACTATGGGTATTGGGTAGCAGTGAGGTATGTAAGTAGACCCCTTTTGATGGTGCATGCATGCAGTTTCTCAGGGTGTTTTAATTTCGATGCCTACCGGATGACGTCCTCTTTTCTTTTCCCAGTGCAGCCTTCTGCTGACCGAGACCAATATTCGGATACCTGCAGGACACTAGGGCGAATAAAATCTGGGGGATTCCCAAGACGGACAAGGCACATTGCATTTGCAGGGGCGCCGGCTAGGCTCTTGGCTCTTGGCTCTCACCTTTTTTCGATGGAGACCAGCTTCCGTCACGAGTCGTCTTGTGTGTCCTCTGTTTCATTTCGTGCTCCCACAATCGTCAGCTGCGCCCATTAGGTAGTTAGCATTAGTCACGTGTGTCAATTAGACATTGACTTTCTCCTCCTCTTTTCCATTCCATTCTTCTATCTACCTATCTTCATTTTATTTGGTGCATCGACTGCTAAACAAATGCATCCGCATCTCCCGCGTGGTAATTCCTGCACACTAAACTTCTACTTTTTCGCTAAGATCTCCTTTGAACTAGCCCCTGATCTCCTTTAACAAAGCGAGCCAACAAGTCCACCCTCTTTCCAATGGGCCCAAGCGGTTAGGTGGCCCGGACAAGCCTCGAAGCTAAAAAAGAAAAAAATTACAAAAATAAAATAAAAACAACCCAAAATTATAAAAACACTTATAGAAACATCTTAGCCCCGGGAGCGATGAAACGGTTTCTCCGGTCCAGGCTCGCTCGGCGCGAGTCCGTCAACGACTACATTGGCGTCTTGGTGCCGCTAGAGGAGGCACATCTCCACAGTCACTCCGCGAGGTGCGGTAAGGCTGAATTCGAGGAGGACCGGCGCGGCTCCGATGACATCAACCTCAATGCCAACTTCGGCGAGGATGAGGATGAGGAAACTGCCCTCGGCAGTGCCTTTAAGAATAGCGACAATGAGGGCGACGGCATGCTGCAGATGAACGCGGCCGAGTACACCGTGGAAGGGTTGCGACGGGACGTGCGCAGGGGCGAACCTGGGCGCAGGTGGACGGAGTACGAGCGTGAGTAGGGCCGCTTTCGTATACCTCCGATCTCTAGAGAGAGTCGTACGAAGGTGGTTGCTAACAGGCTCTACCCCGTAGTGAAATCCAAACTCATCAACAAAGCTATTCAGGATATTGGTATGGGACGCTATAATTGGCAGCTCTTTATTCTGTGCGGATTCGGCTGGTTTGCCGACAAGTGAGTTCACCTTCTCGAAACCACTTATGCTTAATCTTAAGCTAATTCAAAACCTTGCATAGCCTTTGGATGCAAGTGAGTCTACCCAACGTACGTTTCGGTTCCACCCCTTACTGACCCGTCTTCTAGGGCGTGTCCTTAACCCTTCCTTCTCTATCAGAAGAATTTGGTGTTACGGAGAAGCAGGTCAGGTATACGACCAGCTCTCTCTACATCGGCCTGAGCATCGGCAGTGCATTATGGGGACTAGGCGCTGACATCATGGGGAGACGGATCGCCTTCAACCTCACACTACTGATTACAAGCATATTCGGTACTTTGGCAGCCTACTCGCCCAATTGGCCCGCCGTATGCTTTTTATTTGGTTTAATGGGCACAGGTGTGGGTGGAAACCTGCCTGTTGACGGTGCCCTCTTCCTCGAGTTCCTGCCCGATGCCTCCAGCTCGCTTTTGACGCTGCTGTCGGTGTGGTGGCCAGTAGGTCAGCTTGTGTCGTCCTTGTTCGCCTGGTACTTCATCACGAACTGGCCGGTGGACCAGGGATGGCGGCTGTTCATCGCCACAATCGGTACTGTCACATTCATCATGTTCCTCATCCGCTTCGCCCTATTCCATCTCTTCGAGTCTCCAAAGTACCTATTATCGCAGGGCCGACAAGCCGAGGCCGTCGCTGTTGTCCACGGGATCGCGTACCGCAACAGGAAGAAGACGTGGCTCACGGAAGAGGTAATGGACGCCGTTATTGACACCGAGGACACGGAGCGAACCCCCGTCCGAGTTTCGGCGAGTAGTGTCCTCAAGCAGAACCTCAGCTCGTTTTCCTTGAGTCATATTCAGCCCCTATTTCAGACTCGGAAGCTCGGCCTCACTACAGCACTCATCTGGTTCTGCTGGGGATCTATCGGCATGGGATATCCGCTCTTCAACGCTTTCCTCCCCCAATATCTTTCTCACGGCGGCGGCGAAGTATCCGCAACCGCTGGTGAGGGTGCACCAACAACACCAGCAGAGACCTACCGGAATTACGCCATAATCTCCATAGCCGGCGTGCCGGGGAGTCTGCTCGCCGCCTACTTGGTCGACCACAAGTCTCCTTTCCTAGGACGCAAGGGCACGCTCGCCATCTCGACGTTCGTGTCGGCCGTGTTCCTGTACTTCTTCGTGGCGTTCGGCACGACGCCGTCAGCCCAGCTCTTCTTCACGTCCGTCGAAGCGTTTTGCCAGAACATCATGTACGGCGTCCTGTACGCCTTCACGCCAGAGATCTTCCCGGCCCCGGTGCGCGGCGCTGCCACGGGCGTCGCGAGCTTCCTGAACCGTGTCACGGGCCTGCTCGCACCCATCCTGGCTGCCAACGTCCCCGGCGATGGCAGCACGGCCCCGATTTATCTCTCTGCGGCGCTCATCCTCGCCGCGTTTGTGGGTATGGTGCTGATCCCTATCGAGACTAGAGGGAGACAACGATTGTAGGGAGAGGGGGGAACTAGTAGACGGTAGAATGAGGGTTTAACAAGTGACGTGATCACTTATGTATATACATGCATATGGACTTTACGGCGGTGGTACACGACGTCGGGTTCACCTGGATAACACAGCATTGAGCGGAGCTGAAAATTGCACTTGGGTTTCTTGTATCGCCTTGAGGGAATCGTGGTATCTGTATAGTAGTTCAAAAGTTGCCCATCATGAATAACACGCGTAAGAATATTTGAACCAGCGTAACTGGAATTATCTGGCACTGCTTAGGCTAGTGCTTCTTCTATGGGTATATATAGACATCTAGCGCCCCGATCTATCTATTGCCTCTCGCTCCCGCGGGCGCATCAACTCTTCTCTTCTGCAGCGACCTGCTCAGCGCATCCCTGACCATGGGATCGGCGCGGATCGTATTCTGCACCAGCCACTCCTTCAGCTTCGCCCGCATCTCCTTTACAACCTCGGGGTCGCCGGCAAAGGGCGCCATCTCGAGCTCCATGAGGCGGGTGGCGTCGGCGTCGACGAGCCCGACCATGTTCTCCAGGCGCTCGAGGTTCTGCTGCAGGGCCTTCTCGCCGGCAGCGGCCTCCTGCTGCCTGCCGGCCTGCAGCACGGGGCCGAGCTGGGCGAAGGCGATGAAGATGTTGATGGCGACGCGGCGGGCGAGGGCGACGACCTGGAAGGGCAGGTAGGGCGCGTGCGAGGTGAAGCGCAGGAGGAAGGGGTTGACGAGGGCGTCGACGAAGGCGGGGAAGCGAGGCGACATGACGGTGCGCGCCTCGAAGGCGCACAGGACCAGCAGCGTCAGCCACCGCCAGTAGCGCCCGGACTTGTGGGAGCCCAGCAGGCCGAGCAGCTCCATACCGGCGGCGGTGAGGAGGTAGTGCGGCAGCACGTCGACCTGCAGGCCGCGCCAGACGTAGTCGCGCACGGTGACGCAGTGGCGGCAGGCGGTGACGGCCGGGCCGAAGCGCTCGTAGGCGAAGCGCTGGGCGGCGTCGGTGAGGACGTCGGAGGCCAGCTTGAGGTGGATGAAGACGTCGCCCGCGTTACTGCTGCCGCTGTCGGCGCCGGGGGCGACCTTGTCCGGGTGGTGCAGGGCGGCGAGGCGGCGGAAGCGGCTCTTGATGTCGCGCTCGGTGGCGTGGAAGGGGACGCCCAGCGACGCGTAGAAGCTGCCGGCGCGCTGCAGCTCCCAGTCGACCTCGTAGATGGTGTAGAGCAGGTACAGCGTGATGACGAGGGTGTGGATGCGCCGCCGGTGCAGCTGGAACCGCGGCGAGTTTGGCGGGGGGTGCGGGTCGCCGGCGCGGATGGTGAACTTGTAGTAGAGCGTCTGGACCCAGGAGGAGACGAGCTGTTGACGGCGGGCCGGAAAGGCTGTGTCAGTGGGGTCGTTGTTGTCATGGATGCTACATACTTTACTACTTTACTACACACAGACATACGGCACACAGCCTGCTTGCCGGATGGGAGACTGCATAGCTAGTAGAAGGGGGGAGGGGGGGGGGGTAAGAAAGAGGCGGAGAGGCAGAGAGAGACACCTACGTTAGGGAGAAACATCCATCCCACCAGGGACAACGCGTTACCGGTCATGTTATTGGCGGACATTTTGTCGGTCGCAGGAATAACACGTCGTGCTATTAGACATAACTAAACCAGGGAGGGTGTGGTTTTCATTATGCGGCGGGAACCAGTTGCTTTTCCGCGTTGATTTTTTTGCATATATAAGTAGATTGAAAAGAGAGGTGGCTTGAATGGGATGGATTTCACATGCCGCTCCAGGTTAGGTGGGTGCAATATGATGTAAGTTGGGTAAGTTAGGTACCTAACCTTAAGAGCAATGGAAGTGTTGGGGTGTCCTATTAACTAGTGACGGCCAGCCTCAGTTGACAACCAGCTGTTCACCACAGACACTTTCATCAGTACCCTAGTCTACTTGGTACCGACAGTCGAGCCGCCACATGGTACGAGATGATCGCGTGGTGTCTCATAACTAAATTCTAAATATCAATCATCCGAAAATAGATTCATTCAACAACACTACTCTACAAAAAAATCCAACAAATGATACGCGTGAATAGAAGAACTGAATACGTGTTTTGAGCCAGAATGTAAAGAGGCCGACGCCAGCACAGCACGGCCTAGTTTTCTCAACATGGCTCCAAGAGGAAGCATCACACCCCGGGTATGTTTCCAGCCCTTTAGTCTGAGAAGGTGTGTATATTAAATACTCAACGAAAATAGACCATCATGGCTCCCGCTGCCGCCTTCTGCATGGCATGCGTTTTGTTCGCGTAAATCGACCCCCGAATCTGCTTACTAATTCGGCTCAACGGGAATACTAAGCCAGAACTACGTAGTTACACACGTTCTTCAATCAAAGAGGCCAGGTGGAATGCTGTACGTTATGTGGAATATACCTAGTGTTGTTTCGCCTGATCTGCTTCTATTAACGAATCAATAGCAACAGGACCGAGAACGGCGGCAAGGTCGAGGCACACTATCTCCCGAGGTAGAATCAAATCGGGATCGTGACCGGTAATTAAACGGCCACTTACGATTCGTCTATGCATACTATTCCGGAAAATGATCTCTCACGCTTATGAGTAAGGGGTCTGGTATATATACCGCCCAAATCGAACTGGCTGACGCCAGGCATGGTGATTAGTAGACACTATCAATGTGCCGTTACTTCAAGGAGGAACATTCGGGATCTATCATGCAGGCGCCATTGTCTCTTACGCCATGTTTCATAGCCTAATACTTGAAGATAAATTTTATAGAATAATGTTATGACTAAAACTTCAGTGCGGCTTAGTGTACCATCTAATCTGTCTGCTTCCAGATATGAGTTGTCATAAAAAGTGCGGCTCTTATCCGGAAATAGCGTTGCTACCGGCCCAACGGCCAGATGTTTCAATAAAGCACTTTACACCCCCTCTAGATTCTTTTCCAGTCGAGGTTGAAGTAGCATAATTACTACCTCATGAGTGCCTCGTGACTTTTTTTTGCACTTTCATCGCCTTACTCATGGTTTTGTAACCGTAAGCCAGCAAGATATACGAGGAACAAGAGGCAAAGAGGTAATAAACAGCGAAAAGGGTAGAAATCAGCCCCATTGATAAGATAACCATTCACCAGTGCTCTGATGCGAGCGATAACATGTCATTTCCATAACATAGTTCGGTTGAGTTTCCTGAAGGAGCGAGGCTTTGGCTGGATAATGAGATGAGAATAATTTATATAACTAGGTGATTAAATAGTCATATACTAAGAAAAGACGCTTTATATGTGTGTTTTCTTTCCGTTTACTTTTAATTTGAGTATTGTAAAATGTCTCTTATATCTTAGATACCAAGGCATCACCCTTATTTAAACAAGGTCCTCCAGTTCATGACTATTACAAAGCTGTAGTGATTAGCGAGCCCCAACTATCAATTGTCATTCCTATCTATCCGTTCTCGGCTCTAGATATCCTTCCCTGCTTCATTTTCGTAATGTCATCTTTTATTAATTCTCGTCCATCTTTATCAATGGAGTGGTGAGATTTTGCCATAAAGCTGACCGGTTTCTGGAGGCGACAGCTAGGCAGTGGCGACATCAACGGTAATCTCCGCCGTTGGTCATCCTCATACTTCTAGAATATTCATCACCGCCATTTCCATCTGTCGGTTCGTGCGTTTACTACAATTGGGCATCGACGTATTGAAGGACGTCCAATCTCACCCGTCTTTGAATGACAGCGTATCCGCACGCACCCGGTGATACACGGCGAGTGCAATGATCCGTTTTTCCATTGGGTATAAAATGCGTCTTAAGCCTGCACGTCATCTCTTCCTTCTACCCAGGCCGGTTGAAGGGAGCGACTCTATTAGTAGCCCTGACGAGAAGCGTGATGCGTACCCGAGGGATCTCATCACTACCTCCATCACGACGGACCCGTGATGAATTGAATTGAGTAATTAATTATTCCCCCTTGCTTCCTTTCTAGTCATGCGTTTTATTCTGACACGGGACCGTTTCTCTTGTACTACATGAGCTCAAGAATCTATTCGTTTGCCACCTGAAACATAGGTCAGCCGATTTCCCAAAAAAATTCTTGCTATCTCGCCTCCGCACCACCGTAAGCGCGCAAATAGGAAGAGGGATAGAATATAAAGTAATCAAGAAAACAAGAGATAAGGGAGGACATTGAGGAAGGGGGAAAAAACCGCATAGCCACTCGTTCCAGAAGCGACTTCAATTGCGCCTCACAGTAAGATTAACGCGACCGGTCGCGTACCACCGTGGCAAGAGTGGTATGGCTATCGAATATCCAGGCTCTTTATACGTCAGAGAGAGTGTTTTTTTTTCTCGTTCAGACCGCTGGGGTGGCCATACTAGACGGCTAATGCGCATAAATTACGCGTCATACTGACAAGTTGCGTTACTCATCCCGTATTGCAGCGTGTCGGGCCATTCTTTATGCGGCATTATCTTCGAGGTAGCCTTTCCGAACACGTCATTGCTTTTTACTCCCTCACGCGACCGCCTCGTCGCAATATTAGCGATATATGCGTAGTATGGTACGTAGGCGGCCCTATGGGGAGGACTAACTAGAGCCCTAAGCTTTATCCTTAGAGTGGCGCTGAAGCCACTCTCAAATGGTCCCTGTCGAGGCATGGGTCTCGTGGTAAAGGAATAGCCTTTGGCCCTCGCCGCTCATGGTTTCTATTGCGGGAGTTTTCTTTTTGCTCAGCTATCGTAGCCCCTAGTCGGAAATAAGATGCAGCCCCCTAGATTTGTTTTGCCTCTCATCCATGCGTAGAGTGCCACGAGAGTTGCATCAATATATGGGGGCTTGCAATCAACGGGACCGCTTCGTCGGCTGTAAGCAGGCTTTCTCGTGAGGCCTCCAATCGTGTCATCGTATCTATCATCCGCCTTAACGTGTCATTTTGGCTAGGGGAATGGTGGATTCACGCAAGGGGAGCCAATACACTGTGTAGACAGGTTTGTGGCGTGTCGGCTGCTCACAAGTCCCACGGTTCCACGTATAAGTGAGGCTCATTCCCAACTTCATTGACCCGGATGTCACTCTTGGGCTCAGCTATGAAGCTGACATGGCTGTACGTGGGCCAGTGGAAATTCCCAGCTCATGTATCTGGTTCGTAAGAGGTAAGAGGCTCGCGATGCCGACGCATTGCTTGCTTAGCTGTAGAGCCTCATTATGCAACCCCGCCTCGGTCTTTAATCGCCCGATTACTGTATACAGTAACGTGGTTCGTGGCGCAGCATATCCCGTCCCTCCTATCTAAGGTGTGTAGAAGCGCGGAGGGGGTAGCGATAAATCGTGGGGCTTCAACCGTCTCTACTGTAGGTAGATAAGTTGGCATGTTGAGTGAGAAAGGTAAATAAACGTTAGGAAGTCGTACCTGTTGTTTTATACTAATGTTATGATGGGTTGGAGTAGGTACAGGAAAAGAAAACAAAATTAATAGAAAAAGAAACGATTACTAAGTTTTGGTGTGTAGGATTGCTATACAAAATGGGTGCCATGCAGCTCTATTGCGATGTGGCACGCGTGACGAATGAATTTGGATGAGGCTCTGCCGTGGGGTATCCTAGAGCCGAGCTAAGGTTATAACATTTCCCAATCCGTTAATTTATGCGTCTCTTATAGGTTTGGTATACCTAGGATATCGGCAGGCATTAATTAATACTTGTACCCTCGCCGACTACGGCATCAGGCAGGCTGGTGATAAGTACATGTTTAAGTGGGGGGAGTAACAGAGCCGCATTGATATGGCAACAAACTATGCTGTACTTAGGGATACGCATAGCCTCCTTGAGAGGTACTTAAACACTGCACGATGGCTCGTGAGGCTGGGCACCCATCGACCAAAGTCCCCACAGATTTGCTCGACTCTGGAGGGCACTATAGCCGTGTAGGAACCGAAACAAATGACTTCGTCCGCGATTCCAGGGTTAAAGCGACTCCCTTATGAACTGATCGCATATATCGTGGAAGGCCTAGACATTGAGGATGTCCTCCACTTGTCGTTATGTAGCAAGCATTTCGAATATATCATACGTGAAGATCGGTTCTGCAAACCGGTCGTGACGGTGAGCAGAGTCTTCGGGTCTTATTCTGACCGAAAGAGGCAAGGAAATAGACTGTGAGCTAACGTTCAATGTAGACAAAAGTACCTGGCACACTTGAGGCACAGCAGGCCCTTGAAACAGGGGGATTCTCGCGGGCTTTACGACGGGTGGCAAAACGACGCAGCGCCCTGTCGCAAGCCTCCCCCTACTTTATGGGCATTGTCGCCTGCGCTGACTCTTATGGATTCTTTGGTGGAAAGCTATGCTACATAATCGAGGCGCGTCCACAACGCTGGCTCCGGATCCTCGACACCCACAAGTCGACCAGCTGGGAACTGGTCGTGAACATTCCCATGCTTATACACGCGGCTATCCCACGAGCAGCGACATGTCGCAAGTATAAATTCAAGGTCCTCTACCAAGCTGCCGGGATCGTAAGTTGCCTGTTTTCTTTCGCTACACCGGATACGGAAAACTGGCTTCTCATCATCAAACCCCAAACACACCAACTCCTCTCGAAGTCGCGCCTAGACTCTATAGCTAGGATTTTTGTTAGGAACAACGATAAGTTCCTTTACTATGGGACACACTCTTGGGAAGGGGCCGATGGCCTCCGAAAATGGGTGCTTAAAGGGTTTGACCTCAACACTCTCTCTTGGCTTACCCAACCCCGTATGTACCTGGCAAACTTAGCGGGAAGCGACATAGGATCGACCGTGTGTTTTGAAATATTTGGTGACTATTTCTATGGCCTCTCTAACCAGTCTCTCTTTGAAGCTGACGACCCCGAATGGGCCTCCCACTACTACTGCTTCCGCTTCCCCCTGAATGAACCGCGCCTTGACAAATTCCAAATAATGGCAAAGGAAGACAGCTGGCGCAGGAACCACTCTGAGGGGCCTATCGACGATCGCTGGGGGTTCCTCTCTCTAGAGATAGATGAGACGAGCGGAAACACTGTCATCCTGGAATGCCGAAAGGAATGGTTGAGGAACCAACGCGGGAGCCAGCGCACATACTACACAACAGACGTCGTGTTCCGGCAAGGGGCTACCGAGGACCAAGAAACAGTGAGAGTCGGTACAAGGAGGAGAGTGGGCGATTTCCCGCAATGGAATCCTCAGGTTCCAAATCGCCGGCCTGACTATGTTCATGCAGGAGACGACAGCTCGGTTGAATCACTATTGGTTCGAAGCAAGACGCACTTCTGCACATACATCCGGTGCTGCCAGACTTTTATTGATTTGATTGACGAAACAGTTACGGGGACATCCGGCCCCCAGCAACTACGTCTTCGAACTGGCTATAGAAGATTGAAACAGGGCATCCAATTGGGGCCAGGGGAATTGGCGTCAGACGCCCTGTTGGCCCCTAGCGAACCTCTCCAGCTGCTGGCCGAACAGCCCTATCAAACTAATAAAATATTTATATGGCCCCCGGCGCAGGGTCCACTAGAAACGGAGCCTATCTTGGACAGGGCTTGTCGACTACTCAATGTCCATCACGACCAAAGCTGCGTCACGGCAAGCGGCGACGAGCGCTCCCTGATCTATGCTACTAGTGATGGTTCTAAGGGCGGGGTTAAAGCCTTGGTGCTGCTCAGTTTTGACCCGGCAGTGCGGTTCGAGGGGATGGAATACGGCGGGAATATCCCTGGTCAACAAATCTCTCAAGATCATGATGAAGAGGCGCCAGACGCAACCGAACGATCGTGTTCGACTGCTACGTCGTATTCTAGCCCCCCTAACGTCCCGCTGGGGGCCGTGAAAATGACATCGTGCAGCAAACTCGATAGGTCGATAAGTATGTCATCAATAGATGCTGCGGCCTCAAAATATTACTCGCCTCCGCCTCTTCCAAGGCCTCCAGGGGGGGAAGATGCTTGGGCCAGTTATAGCCCAGCCATGCACTTAGAGATACGGCGGAAGCTCTATTTTGGGTAGTAACCTTCGAGGAGCGCCGGCGATCCAAAGAAAAATCGTGGGCGACGATGACAGCCTTCTACTACAGTAGTGAACAATACTCTGCACGAGGATGTAACGCATATGGCCCCAAGAGCACAAGCATGCCACTAAGGCACAACATAATAGCGCAGATCGTGCCAGTGGAGGCTAATGCGAACCACAGTAATACCAACTATAACGAGCTTCATCGGGTCCGTACGTTCGGGCGGGCCTACCGGCGAATGGCGGCATCTCTTTGATTTGGTAAAGTTTCTTTCTTTTTTCGTATAAAAGGAGGGAAAAACAGAAGCCGAAAGGAGATGCTTCCGCAACGTGCTAACTAGGTTAGGCCAATAGGTATCTTACCACTATTAGGGGTCAGCATTGAACCCCTGCATCCCAGGCAATAAGGCATACTTTAACTTCGGCTGTTCCCGACAAGCATCCAGTGTCACGAGCCTGGTTTTTGTATATATATTCATGTAGATAATATCGTAGACAGAATTATTGCAAGATAGACTTATCTTTAGCGGAGACTTGAATTTTCATACTTTACAAGACTGTGTCTGCAACCGCAGTAGTCATGCCCGTACTTGTTAAGTGTCTAGATCCTGGTCAACGTTAATGAGCCTTTAATTTTGTTATTAGAGCCCTATTGTGTTAAATTGCACCCACGGGGAAAAGGAGGGCATCAATTGCGTGGATTCCTGCAAGTAAACACCTAAACTAGTAGAAAGTGCAAATTCAGGTGAAGCTAGATCACTCAGCCTGCCTACGTTTCCGATTCTGCCTTCCGAATTTGCCTATACGCATCGAACACGCCACACGGAAGCACAAAGTGCATATATTATTGATTCTCCAATACTCAAGGCGGACGTGCCGCTTCATCCTAGCGAGTAGACTGCCTACTAACCCCACGGCCGCCATGGTTCATGAAGGCACAACATTCGCCTCACCGGCAACCAACATGAAGCCCCAATCCACCGACCGATGCAGTGACGAGGTGATTCATCATAATCGACGATAAAAATAAGTACGTTAGGCATTCTATTTCTGATGGGTAACAAGAAAGCCCTCGTCCGGGACCGATTCTCTGCTCTTATCATACTTCCCGCCTGCCTCACTTTGTCGACGCCATTCTTACATGCATATGCCATCAAGTAACTAGATGGTCGGCAACCTGTAACTTGCATCTAACATTTAGTCTCTGTCATATCTCATTCGTCTAGATCGCAAGACAAGGTTTCATTGCCGACTAGATGATCTGCGTGGCGCAAAGTAGTTTCTTCTTGTGATACTATGAAATATTTCTTGCCGTTAAAGTTTCTCGTATCTGGCAAACGACAAGGCTAATCGAAATGCTTTTATTTCTAAGATGACTCCTAAAACGTATTCACATGGACTTGTTGAAATTATTTGTTGTGGTTCTTGTGACTTGTTTATCTAATGTCAACTCATCATAAAGTCAAGTAAACAATGCTGCTATAGGTATGCTGAGATAGGCAAGTAAGCGAGATAATGGGACCGAATTCGGCTAACTCTACTATCTTCATGGCAGGTTTTGAAATTTGCCTCAAGATCAAGCAATCCCGCATGAAGTGCATAGCGTTAATGTAAGGCTTGCGTTATCTTTGCAGAGACATCAGATCATGGACGCCGCGGCAAGATACAGAATATACTGGCAAATAGGCTATTCTGTCTCCAAGGAGTTGTTGCTTTTTTATCCTATCACGAGGGAAACCTAAACAACACGAAGCATACTGATAGAAATACCCATAGCTACAAACGCGCTTTGAAAAGAACATGACAGTCCTTGTAACTGTGTATAACATTCCGAGATAAGAGATTGCCAACTATTATGTTTATGGACCCATCGATTTCATTTGGCTGGGTGGTTTACTCTTAGCGCTGGAGACAGAAAAGCATTTAGGTTAGTTTAGAATATTTTACCGCTACCAACCACCCACCTCCACTTACGATTAAGTAACTACACTAGCTGCTCTCTAGCGGCATAGGTAGCGCCATCTTGCCTAGAGTCATAGGGGGCGGAAGACCCTCTACTAGCACCTAGAACTGGAAGATGCTCATTAATGCTATACTGCCGTGCCTTATAAAATAATATTTGAAAAATGTCTATAGAACTCTATAATAGCCTCGCTTCTGTACTAAATTTTGACCTCACATTGACTATTAGAAAAAGAGCATGTGGCCTTCGTGAAACTATATTGTCCACGAGAGAGAAACGAGGGAGAACCTTAACCATCCTATCTGTCTTCTCGATCCTACAGTCGCAACCGTAAGCCACATACACATAACTGCAGATGGTCAGCTCCCCGATTCGACAACATTGTACTTTTTATAGCATAATAGTGCTTGAGAGCTGCGGGTATGTTATGTGACACTCGGGTATCTTCCCCGGGGTCTAATGGACAATGCCGGAACTGTTGAAACGACTTGGTAATTTAATGGGTTAATACCTACCTGAGGACGTACACCAAGAGCCTTGTTATGAACACACTGTAGGTAGGCTGAGTTACGAAGTCCAAGTTGTTTTTGGCTACACAAGATCATCATGACCTAAGTGAGTAAAGATAGCCAGAACTTCAAGCCACAATTCGCCTCGCCAGGTGAGCATTGTCGAATCTAATTAAGAGAGTACCTAGAAAGTCTCACCTGCTAACTAGCACAATTCCGTCTATTTAACTTTCCGTAACTCTGTCTTCTATCTTCTATGGCCATGAGTATTCCAGATTATAGGCTCTTACGTCTCTTTATTACAATAGGAGTATAGATAGACAAGTGAGTAATAGGTTTTCATCGCTTTTGCGTTGGATAGGTGATAGTTGATTTATTTGTTGTTGTAGACTTCATCAGTTCGTCATTGTTAGATTTTTCCATACCATGAATTATTAATATCATCCATGTTTATATTAGACCAGTCACGTTGTTTATTGGCGGAAATGGCTTAGAGAAAGAGATCTATCTTGAGATCTCAAGATCGATCTCAAGAAAAAGCAAAACTGACAGCCCCAAAAAAGAACTCAGGGCGGCAGCATCGGGTGGCTTTGAAACCTTGGTGGGGTGGGGGGGGGGGGAATCCCCCACATGGCACGATGGCTGGCTGCTGAGTGGTCAATTGTCCCCCCCCTCTCCACGCTACCGGAATGCTACCATGCTACCGGTGGCCAATTCTTCACCGTAGTTGGCTGGAAGCTCTTCGGGGGGTACCCTTTCAACCTATGCCTACATCTTGACCTTTGCCGCCTTGCTTGAGATAAGACTAGGACTCGGGGTTTCAATTACGGAAAACTGACAGAAGATGGCACCGTCAGCAGCCTCGACGGTGACAAGCGCCCAAAGGCCAATTAAGCAGGAGAAGACGATCCGTGTCAATGGCAGAGCAGGAGGAATAGGAGGGGAGGATGTTCCAGCTCGGGACGGTCTCGCTCGAGATCCTATCGAGGCCAAATATCGGGACTTCTTCTGGACATACACGGAAGAGCCACATAGGACGAGAAGACTAGAAATTATCAAGGCGCATCCAGAGGTATGCATACAGACGGACAGGCACAATCCCGGTTCTCTCTCTCCTTCTCAGGCTCATCCCACGACTCCCCCAACCAATCTGTCCAACCATACAATCAATATATGACTGACACGGAACCGAACCGAACCAGGTAACGAAGCTCTGCGGCCCGGAACCCCTGACAAAATACGTCGTGCTCCTCGTCGTCTCCATCCAGGTCGTGTGTGCCTACCTCGTGCGCAACACGCCCTTCTTCTCGCCGTCCTTCTGGCTGCTGGCCTACGTCGTGGGCGCCACGGCGAACCAGAACCTGTTCCTGGCCATCCACGAGATCAGCCACAACCTCGCTTTTCGCTCGCCGACCGCGAACCGGCTGCTGGCCATCTTCGCGAACCTGCCCATCGGCATCCCCTATAGCGCCTCGTTCCGCCCCTACCACCTGACGCACCACAAGTCGCTAGGCGTCGACGGGCTCGACACGGACCTACCCACCGCCTTCGAGGCCATCTTCCTCGATTCTATCTTAGGGAAGGCCTTCTTCTGCACCTTCCAGATCTTCTTCTACGCCCTGCGGCCCATGGCCGTGTATCGCGTGCCCTTCACCTGGGTGTCTGCGCTCAACGTGGCGGCGCAGCTCGCCTTCGACGCCGTGGTCCTGCGCACGCTAGGCGGACAGTCCATGCTGTACTTCCTTCTCTCGTCGTTTCTGGCGGGAAGCCTGCACCCGCTCGCGGGCCACTTCATTGCCGAGCACTACGTGTATTCGACGGTGACGCCGGCGCAGGCCGACCCTGCGAACGGTATCCCCGTCCCCGAAACCTACTCATACTACGGGCCCCTGAATTTCCTGACATACAATGTTGGCCTGCACAACGAGCACCACGACTTTCCCGCTGTTCCCTGGACTCGCCTCCACAAGCTCCACGACATCGCCCGCGAGTTCTACGCCGGCCTGCCATACCACACCTCCTGGACCTACGTCCTCTGGCGCTTCATCTTTGACGAGAGCGTCGGCATTCGTTGCCGTGTGAAGCGCAAGGAGGGTGGGCGACTCGTCGGACAGGGGGTCCAGAGGCAGAAACCCGCCGAGGAGTGGAAGGAGGACGAGCTACAGTCGTGATCTCCCTCCCTCTCTCTCTCGCCTAGTTTGACTGTTCAGCATAGACCTATTTATCATGACCTGGCATAGTCTGCAATGACCATGTCGGATTTACCATTAAAAGTACCTTGAGATTGGGCCTAATATGAGTGATGATTGATGCCTCGCTTGACAAGGCAAGGCTAGACAAGAAGCTTGTTACGAAGATATATATATAAGTGTACATAGAATAGATTCACCGCCTATGAGCTGAAATCCTGCATTCGGCAACGAGCTGACTATCATATCCCTGGGGTATTCGTACCGCGACGCACTGCTGGCGTCTGGCGTACAAGAGTAGAAATGGAATATGATAAAAGCAAGTCCTGTCAAATCTAATAATTTAATACTACTGAATTTGGGCTCGCATCGGGTTTCTACGTGAATCACACCTGGTACTTCTTGAAACTCCCGTACATGGGGCCTCTTTCAACACAAGACCGCCGGCATTAAATAACACATCATATTACAGACTTTAGCCAGTTAACCTTTGTTACATACCTACCTAATATGTAGGGCGAGGAAGCGGAAAGTATAACCTGGGTGGCTTCCGGAAAGCTATATATCCCTCGAACCTCGAAAAACAAAAGGGCCTGCGTGCTAGAGTACAGAAAAAGCATTCTATCGCGATGAAGGGGCCTCGTCGCTGCATCTCCTCTGGCCACACACTATCTTCCACCCCCTTTCTCGTCTTCCATGCCTATAACTCCGACCCTGTAATTTCCTACATCTTGCTTGATTTTTGAGCCTCTAGGTATATAGTACCCTGAGGCCGCAATGCCATGCTGCTTGACGAAGTATTTATTAATCGCTTCATTCCATCATTACTCTCCAGCCTCGCTCAACTGCCGCTGCCCGTGACGGCCAGCTGGCTCGTTGGCTATAGTGGTATTGGTATTCCTGAATAATATCACCTCCCCTATTTTGCTCATATTGCTGCCGAGGGGCTAATGCGACGTCTAGAAAAAGACGTAAGCAAGCAGGAAGCTCACAAGACAGAGGATAGCTGTAATCTGAACAGGCACACCCTCAGTCCCAGTCCGTACTGCTTGTGCGAGTTCTGCAGGCTTAGCGCTCGGTTTCTCTTCCGTTGTCGTACCGGTCTTCCGCTGTCGCAATCCGCCGTCGTCTTTCTTGAGTTGCGCAATCAATTTCTCGGCCTGGAGTAATTGCTCCTTTAGCTCCTCGCGGCTAGGCTCAGTATTCTTCATCGTGGCAATCGCCACAGGCGCTGCAAAACTTGGCTTCTCCTCGGGGCGGATTTCCTCCTCAATCGGGGCCTTAGGTTCAGATCGTCCGGCGCTATAGTCGCTTGGAGATGAATAGGCGGGAGGGGCAACTTCTGGTGTCGCATCGGCCTACATTCCAAATTAGTAGCCGTATGTGTGCTCCATAGCTTCTTACGTAGGATAACATACGCCATTCACGGGTGTACTCTTACTCGGCGTCGTGGTAGTGGCATCAGCGACAGGGGAGCTTTTGGGATCGAGGAAAGCGACACGGATCTTCTTCTCTTGTACCAAAGACTTATCAATCGTATCCCACTGCCGAATAGTTAGTGAAGTGCTCATACACAGCGCATGTTGATACCAAGCTCACAATAGATGCAAGGTTGGCAAAGTCTTTATCGGGTGTAATAGCGACCGACTGGACCAAAAACTTATCTCTGCATTTCGTGCCCGGGGCAGGCTCTTGTTTCATAGCCTGGAGAATGACTGGCAAGACATTAGTACTGGAAGCCTACGGATGATAGGTATGTGCAACCTTGTACTTCCACCTCCCGGTTTGGTTCGACACGGCCCGAGTTAGGTCTAACGCAGTATCTGAGCAACGGTATATGTCAGTACCCCGAGTATTCTAGGAAACAGGCGGACGTTGTGGTGAGAAAGGCGTACTGTTTCGGTGCGGTCGTTTTAACCTACAAAGCATTAGCTTCGTTGTCTATGTCCAGCGCGGATCCGTGTTCATGTCCGAAACATACCTTGAAAGCAACGGGCTGGGTCCCAGGGTTTCTGATCCTTAAGTTTTCCAGAACTTCGACCGTAAAGGGACCTGCATCTCAATAAGCAATCGCCATATTTCGAAGGAAAGGGTCGTGTGAGGTAGGTATGACGTACGGTGGAAGCCGAGTTCCTGGGGGTCGATTTCGACAGACATGCTGAATAATAGGTACCAGGGCTTATATAAACGGCGTCGATCGGATCAAATGGATATTGCAGAGTGACCGGTAAATGGCGGGTAGGCGAAGGTCCCGTGCGAGACGCCGAGGATGGCGATGGATTATCGAGCGCCGATTTGAAGAGGGATAAGGAAATGAATGCTAATGAAACAAACACTATGTACAGTGCTGGATTGGCATACGCTACCTGACGGTGTGGATTCTGTCTTTGTAGGTAGTCGAAATCTATCACAGCTCAAAGAATGGTGAAGATGAGGTTTGACAGGTGGTCTGGATCCTGTCGGGAAGCGCAGGTGATGGTGTTTTGTGATTACGTGACAACGTCTGCTCAGTTGGGTATTCTCCGTCGATTTGGGTTGGTTGCATCACCCGATCACCACTGGCACTACCCAAGTACGCTAGATACAGGCTGGCCGAATCAACTTGGCCCCGCTCAAGCTTCGGCGGGCAGGTACACAATGGGGTACACAATAGATCGTATGCCTGTAAGTGTATCTTGGGCAATACTTTAGGTACCCTAGATGTATCTGCAGGTAGGAGCCTCGGGACAGTACATCGAGGTGTAAAGTACCGAGTCTGGTCAGGTACCTGACTATGTAATCGATTTGGAAGTTCTTGCTTGTGCAAGAGGATTTTTAGCGGGGTCATCACTGAGAGGTACCCATTGAGAGGTACCTAAGTGTGAATGAAGGGAGCACTTACCTAGGCACAGACCACTACCACTCTACCCAAACCATCTCTCCCTACGTAGCCTATGGGTACATATGTACTCCGTATTGAGGCAACATTCAGGATGACGTCCCACTTTAACAATATAACACACGACCCTTTCTTCTTGTCAAATCAAATTCATATGAAAGTTGCCCGTGAAGCTTCCACAATAGACTATATGATAGTCTATGCATATCTTTGTTTCATTGTCAACATTGCCTTATCACCCTCCATTAAAAGTACATATATGCCGTGATCTAAAGTAGTCAGCAACTTACCTATATTCACTCACAACCTATCCTTCAACTCTTCAGTACACAAGCAAGATGTCACAGTCTGTTTTAGATCAGCTGCTCGAGATGGGCTTTGACAAGCAGCGTGCAGAGCTGGCCGTCAAGAAGTCCGATGGCTGTGAGTCTTCCCCTTACATGTTAGTAGCCTGTCAACAACTAACCTTTCATTAGTGCCGGATGCCATGGACTGGCTGGAGAAAAACCAAGACACTTCGATTGAGGAGCTGCTAGCAGAGGAGGAAGCTGGCCCCAGCGTTGCCAAGGTGGAGGGCGATGTTGTTGCCATGTCCCTTGTTTGCAACGAGTGCAGCAAAAAGTTCAGATCTCAGCGCGAGGCAGAATTCCACGCTAACAAGTCGTAAGTGATCATACAAGGCCGCGCTACTTTACGCTTCCTATTTATGCATTGCGCACAGGGGACATACCGATTTTGCAGAGTCGACCGAGGAGATCGCACCCTTAACCGAAGAGGAGAAGGCGCAGAGGCTAGCTGAGCTACGAGAAAAAGTAAAGGCCAAGCGAGCCAACCAAGCGGTTGTAGACAAAGAGGAGCAGAAGCGTAATGAGGTAGGTTTTATGCTCCTAGGCGCATTTTCATAGATCATATATGCTTACCGCTTTCCAGCAAATCCGGCAAAAGGCTACCAAGGAGTCACAAGACATCAAGGAAGAGCTGCAGCGCAAAGAGCAGATTAAGGAGGCAGCGAAAAAGCGCCAGGAGAAGGTCGACGAGATGGAGGCCAAGAAGCGTATTAAGGCTAAGATTGAGGCCGACAAGGAGGAACGACGTCGTAAAGCAGAAGAGGCGAAAGCGGCCAGGGAGGGCAAAGCTATGCCGGCCGCTGCTCCGGCTCCTGCCGCTGCCGCCGCACCTGCTCGTCCTGCTGCAAATCACAATGAAAGCCGTCTACGACTACAGACATCCGGCGGGAATGTCATGAAAACGGTGCCGGCGGAGACAACGCTCTTCGAGGTAGCCCAAATGCTGGAGGCCGAGAATGGTTTAACCGTCAGTAAATTCGTGCAAAACTTTCCCAGGAAGGTCTTTGAGGGAAACTTGGATTTCGGCAAGACGCTCAAGGAGGCAGGCCTCGTACCAAGTGCCGCTCTTATCGTCCAATAGATTGTAGATGGCTCGGCATGAGAGACGTGTAACGAGTGCATGGTGCGGCGTCTGGATTTGGGAACACGGTGGCTTCTGAAAGTTAGCTAAGCGATGAATCAAGAGCCATAACACAAAAGTCGCATTTAATGCAAGAATCGTCATTTCCATTCCAGGGTACTTTTTCCGTCTAAGGCCAGCAACACCGAATTTAGATATCTTGATCCTGTTCACATCGTAGCTGCGCATTGAGCTCTACAAAGACCCTAGAATAATGGTCGTTGCAAAAGCATTGTCATATTAACCTATGACAGAAGGATATTTGCCCTAGGCATCCTATAGTAGTTGCCTCCTTCACGCCACACCAAAGGTGTATGGAACCCCGAACCATGCATTTGTAGTACAAAGGGAAATAGTAGTCGCGGAACAAATTTAGTCGAAGAGACCGAAGCCCATGTCGTCGTCGGACTCCTCCTTCTCTGCGGCGATTGTCAGTATGTTGCACTGCAGCACCAACAACGGCAGAATGTAAAATAGGAAACGTACCCTCTTCCTTCTCCTCGGCAGCGGGCTCGTCAGCGGCGGCAGCGCCACCGGCAGCAGCACCACCAGCAGCAGGAGCTGCGGCACCACCACCGGAGCCGACGGCGGACAGAAGATCCTTTACGTCCTTGCCCTCAAGAGCCTGGGTTCGCTACATCAGCAAATCTGGTCCATCTCGTTTCGTGTGGGAATTTTCGTGCGTGGGTGCGTGTGTACCTTGGCGAACAGTTGCGTCCAGATAGGCTCGACATCTTCGACACCGGCAGCCTTGATCAGGGTCTGGAGCTTGTCGGCCTGTGATGAAAACGATTGTTAGAAATACGTCGCCAGGTGTGTTGTCTCCTGCGCGCCGGAAGAGGTTCGCATGCGAGGAGGGGCATAATAGCCATGTTCGGGCGGGCTCACAGTGATCTCAATGCCGTCATCGGCGAGGATGAGAGCGGCGTACGACGAGGCAAGTTCGGAAGTCGACATTGTGAGGGTTTGTGGTGTGGATGACGACGTGAGGTGGTGTTGTCTTTGCGAATTGGCAGGATGGACGCCTCGAAGATGGTTGACTTGCGCTCTGGATTAATTGCCCGGAGTAGGTCGCTTCGTTAATGGAAATTTTTGGTGGGCGGAAATGTAGGGCTAGCGAGAACGGAAAAACGAGTCTCCGTGTGTGGACCCAGTGCCGGTGTACTCAGGTACCTAGGCACCTACTTAAGTACTAGGTACAGCTTAGTGGGAACTCTACCTCATGATTGGTTGATATTTCTTTCAACTTTCCAGCCAATCACCCGTTAACTAGTATTACCAGATCCATAACTGGCAGCCATATGGAATGCGCCGCAATCCATACAGTCGGTCTCTTGTCGAGCCACCTGGCAAGAAGCACTTAAATAGCGAGCAAGTACCTAAGTACATCTGTAAGCTCTGTAAGAGGTATGAGGTAATTAGATCATCAAGCAACCTGCCTAGGATTAATTACCCCTCGGTCTTCCCAAGCAGCAGTTCGTTGTTTCCCCGCCATAGCTATTAATTAGGTAGATAGGCACGTTAGGTACTACAGCACCTACATACAGTACATCCCGGAACTCATGAGACAGAAGAAGCTCTGGCACCAATCACACAACACAACCGCAAACCAGACAGACACAGAGGACAACCCCTGTACAGCCACATCTCCTCCCCCGTCCCATTCTCTCGACGTCATTGGACACGGCCTCATCGACTTGAGACTTTCACATTGCTGGCACATGCGCATGTCGGTACAAGCCATGATTACTGGGATCGCATTGTGGTAGCCATCTCTATCGTTGATTAGCGGCAGCCAAGGTTTACGGTATCAGCACGCTACCACCGCCAACAAAGAAGCACGCGAGACAGGCAGAGAGGGGTCAAACTCTCTTTTCCTTCTCTCTTATCTATCTAAGTACCGGTCCCAGGGAGCCAGCCATTACGCATTCTGTCCTCAATCTTAATCACCCGATCTCATCCACAGCAACACTGTCGCAAACGGAGCGCAAGACGAACGGCGCAGTCGATGGATACACCCAAGTTTCCGCCACCCCAGGACGAGGGGGAGAAGCAAGTCCTAGAACAACTCGTCGCAATCCAGGACCAGCTGCTATTGCGCAAGCTGGACCGCACAACCTATGTCCGCTCACAGGACGTTATGGGACTCTACGAAGAAACCGTTCACCAGGTCAAGCGCCTTAACGAAATCCGAAGTGGGAGATCTATCGAAGAGAATCGAGGTATGATCATGCCATACTGCTTGCCTAAACCCGCCAGCTAGAAGGAGGAGGCAGTGATGCTAATTCCTCCATTTGCAGTGGACAGAGTAGTGGACAGCTGCTTCCAGTTATTATCACTCTTCTTCATGACCATAGGGCGGAACAATGAGGCCCCAGCCGCGTATGCCCTCACATCGACAATCAAGCGACTCTTGGATCATCTAACCGAGGCCGACTTGTTTTCAGCCAAAGACTTGGAGAGCATGTCACATACCCTCGAGCATTTGTCTGAAATAATACACAATACCTCCACGACCGAATCCGCACCGTGGCTCGAGGCCCTGATCGCGGGCCGAATCGAGCGGTGTAGGACGTCTCTGGCGAAGCTTCAGAAAAAGGTTGAAGATATTGCAGAGCCACTGAGACCTACCACAGAGCGGCTTGTCTCTATACTCAGACAGATGGCCGTAGTGAACACTAGGTCAAAGGTAACCAGATATGCTTTTCACTGCATTGCTCCTTTACAACCCTCGCTAACACTTTCTATCAATCAAGTTCTCGCCGAAGGATATACATAAATTCGAATTACAACTCAATGAAATTGATGAGACGAGGAAAGATGGTAAATTTGTCGATGGGCAAGGGAATGTGTTGCAAGGAAGCGATGGGGTTTCCGCCTTGTTGGAACGGTGCCAGCTATATACAGGCATTGTTCTAGAACGGTGAGTTACGTCGGAAGCATCTGCCTCGGCCACCACTAATTAGTTATATTCTAAAGGGGCGGCAAGTTCCCAGATAAGTGGAGGCCGATTTATGATGTTCTCATTGGCATTCGAAATGAGCTCGACAAATTATCCCTAACCCAGGCTTGGTCACTAAGAGAGACCGACCTCTATGACTTTCAACGTCAACTTGATAAGATTGATGAAAGCCGAGTAGACGGCAACTGGCTGGACGACGACGGCCAGCCTGCCGAGCTCTATGTCCAACGGGTATGTACTTCCGCTGTATGTAAACGGTTCATCACTCGCTGACCGGGAATAGACATTACTGTACCTCATTCGGCGGTCGTATGGCTACATCTATCATCTAATGATCTCATCCGAGCCTGTCTCTGAGGCGTTGCTGCCGATCTACAACCAGCTGCAAACCTTGAAACGGTGTCTCCAAGAAGTGAAGAATAATGGTGGTGTTTCTTCCGTTCGTGAGCTGTATCCTTATAGCATGAAGGTGAGCTCCTTTGAGTAGGAATAACAGGTAGGATTTGCTAACTCGATGCAAGCTCAATTCCATCGATAACATGAGGGTTGATGGGAAATTCCTAGTTGCCGATGATATACCGGAAGGTCAAGGCAGTGTTACGGAGCTGCTATCTGAGTGCTTCGACCTGAACTACGAACTCAGAATAGCAGCCGAAGATGCGTCGGGATCGCAGACGCCAGATAACCGATAAAAGTTGTTAGGAATCCGTCACTAATACAACACGTTTGATGCAACTCGAGAAGCAACTAGCTACACACCGCTCTTAGCCCAGTTTACTAGCGAAGGGTGTATTTTACAGCTCTGCCTTCTCGACAGATACGGAGACTTCGCTTCGTTACATTGCTGGCGGCGGTTTGGCAATTCACGGCTAGGACATTTTGGTAAGAGGCCGTAGGCAGCAAGCAGTCCTATCTTGCAAGGTTTAGGCACATGCAAGTTGGAGTTATGTTTATAACTTGCTACCTATAGTGGTAAAGTGCAAAAACCTAAACACCCTCCTATTATCCTCTAAATTATGGATTCCGGAAAGCAAATTTGGCCTATGCGTCGTCGGGCTAGTTAGTAGGGCAGCCATTGACCGCGGATGCATCATGGGCAATTCTTGACTTACGGGCCAGATTTGTACCTACAAGTTGCACGTTAGCATTGGAGTTCACCCAGAAGCTGGGGTACGGGTGAAAGGAGTGGAAATGAGGGGGAAGGGTACGTATTCCCGTGGTGAGATGATGATAAGCTTTTGATGAAGGAAAGTAAGAACTCACGCTGTCGAGATCCCACACCCCACTCGTTGTATAGATATCTTTGCTCAGCAGCTCGAGAATCTCCTCCTTGGACGAGGCGACGCATACCAGCGTGCTTCCGTAGAAACTAAATTTGGAAGCATCTTCGTTCTCGGGCTTCTCGTTTAATAAAGCACCTGGGAACAGGCTTTAGCCTTCTATATCTTGTGCATTATAGGCCATAAAGTTAGAAGGTTTACCGACCTCCTGTCTTGATGAACCCTGACGCTGCTAGGGGTCTGGTACCCTCCAGGTGCTGTCTGCGTGAGGGGTAGCGATCATGTCAGTGTCACTGCTTGCCTCTAGGCCCTCGAATTTGGCTATTTCACAGTCTTCCGGGTTTAAACCACGTGAAATCATCAGGTGTCTCCTTCTCGTGAATAATCTACGAATAAGAATTCGTGGACGAGGGAGGGCGGAATGCCGCGCCTGCCGAAAGGATTTGGTATGTATGGTTAGAACTCACGGGCGAACCGCTAGCCTCTTGTCCTGCACACCCGGCTTGTCGGGAATGATGACGAGCCACTCAAACTTGCCGGCCGGCGGGGTCGTGATGGACGCCATTGGGTACGCGAAGTAATTGGATCTCGGCTGCGGGATGGTGCTTGGTCTGGTAGAAGAAAGGAGAGGAGGAGATAGCGCTATGCGGGGGATTCGTTGGGAGGATGAGCGCAAGTGTGTCAGAGCTCGCAGACGGGATGCCATGATCATCTATATAACAGCCGATTGAAACGCTCTCTATCTACTGGACGTATGCATATGTCTGTCTATGGAGGCACGTGGATACAGCTGTGGCTTTGTCCCAACCGGTTACCGAATACCGATTGTCCTATGGTCGGTACTATAGTGTATGTCGATACGTATGCGCGCCCTGCCTATTGCACACCATTCGACCTCAAACTGACGGGATTGGATACAACAGTTCGCGGGTCTCTGTAAGATGGTAGATAGTCTGCGGGTATGTCATGTCCAATACGCCCTTGACTGATACTAGAGGGCTATGTGTGAACCGTGATCCCCACTCACGATTGGAGGAAAAATGTACGGTTGGTCTTGGCTCGATTTAGAGAGTACCCCAAACTATACCTAGTCGTTACCTACCTCTCTCTCTCTCTCAATGAAAGGATTATTATGATATAAGTGATATAATATTTTCTATTTTACTTGATTTTTTTAATAAAAGAAAGGAAAATGAAAGAGGAAGAAAAGAAATATAGCGTTATTGTTAAGAGGACCCCTTATCCCTAAGACGCAAATTGATACTAAGATTGTTCCTCTGTGACTTGACTTTGATTTGGATTATCCAATCGCCTTCTAGGAGTAAGAAAGATACTAGTAGATTATTTACATGAGGCAAGCTATTATTTGGGAGACCGGTTACGGCCACGATTTGGCTACCCACAGTACGAACGGCTAGGTTACTCATTTGCGGTCAATATAATGAGGTTTCATTAAAAGACACTGAATTGATACCAATAGACGAGGTATGTACATAGGTAGGTTAATATGTTTAGTTTAAGGTGCGTAGGCACTGTATGTGCGTTTTGATTCAACCCAAGCCAAGCCAAGCCTTTACTCCAATGAGCCAAGACACGACTTATATTGGTAGATAGCGAACTCGATAGCTAATCGTCTTCCCATCATCTCATCATCTGTCGATAACGATACGATGCGAAAAAGAGTCGTCGTTGCGCTCCGACTTGCGGCTATCAGCGAATAAAAGGTTTGTTAGTGAGATCCTCGTGGCGAATTCTCAGGAACTATCTACTTAGTAGGAGGGGTTCCCCGCGGTCCCGAGACATTGTATCATAGTCCCGACCAAAAGCGAATCGCGAGCCCAAGCTTTGGCTTGCTCGCGACCCGAGGGTCAGGGACCGGAGCCCTCAGATGCCCCTGCATCTCGCGGGGTCACGGGACCTAGGTACAGCACCGTAGGGAGAGATCAATCCCCTGTCAAGATACATTTAAGTCGCTAGTTAGTTCGTTAGATGGATCATGTGATAGGGCATGGGTTACTTTATTTTACTGTGTAAGTATGTCTAGCACACGTGGATGAGTTGGATATAGGGAGGCCAGGCATGTTATTACTTGTTGCGACAACGGGGAGGGCTATCGTCGGCTCTCGCCCATGTTTACGCTGCCTAGTTGCGGCTGAAGCGCTTATTGTTCCTTTCTCCTCCAAAGACCCGAACCTAGGGGTATGTCGTCATTCTCTCTTACACATCCGAAATCGCTAGGTACTAACTATGTAGATATCGTGTGTATGCGTAGCTAAGCCGGGGACTCTGAACTCGGCCCGTTTGCACAAAAGTTTTGCACAGAGGAATAGCCTCCTTACTGGGAAATAAGTAAGATGATTCATTGACAGAAGCCAATCTCGAGTTAAAAAAAAGATGCAAATCATGGAATGTGGATCCTCTACTTTCCTTTCAGGCGGGCACCCAGAACAGAACAGAATCAGATGTCAGCATCCCTTACAATTATGTCATACCTACAACACTGTACTACCATCTGTCATGATCAACTCATGCAGTGCCAAGCACAGTAGCTTAGCTACTTGTCAGTGATTTTCAATGGGTTCTAGGTTTTAGGTACCAAATGCCAAGCATGCAGCGGACTAGGCTTAGCGCACTTGCTGCTTTTTCCTAGGCTTGGCTCAGCCAGCTATCAGTCAGGTGACTGTGAAACGGTCACTGTGCGTTTGTGCATTGTTTTATGCAGAGAAATAAACCTTAAAACGGTTCAAGCTCTTAAAACGGTTTCAGCCTGTTTTAACCGTTAACTAAAGCAAGCAAATAAAATTCAATATGAGAAAAATGGGGCATGTGTACTATGCCTAATGCTGGCGTCTAAACGCTGAGTGCCTCTCCGATGATCAAACCTCCAATGGTATAGTTATGAATGCTACAAGTACCATCGCAGCCAATTTCCCTGTCGGATGAGGAAGTAACATTTTTAACATATATATATACGACCTCGATTTCTAGCTCCTATGACTTTTCTTTTTAAGCAAGACCATCAACCTCCCCATCTCTAGTCTCAATTAGATAGGTAGGTACCAGCCACTACCAGTCATTCACTCTACCACCATCATGGAACCTAAAGCTAGATACGTAACAGAGCCGAGGGATGACCTCGCCTGGGAGGAAAACGATAAGCAGGATGAGATTTGGGAGAAATCACTTTATTCAAAGGAAGTTCGGCGTGCTATCGGCAACCTCATCTTGAGGTATAGGCCTGGGGCCGCCGAGGTACTTCATAGGCCGATTAAAGGGGGTTATAACGTCCTCTGGCGCCTAGAGTATAAGGATGGCTCATCGACAGCATTGAGAGTCCCCTTCAAAGGTACCGAGCCAACCAATGTCCTTCAGTTTTCATGGAAGAGGGTATTGACGGGCGCAGGTAGCGTCAAGTTCCCCGACGAGAAAACTCGCTACGAGGCGGCCACAATGCGCTACATCGCAGAGAATACAACCATCCCAGTGCCCAAGGTATATCACTACGGGACTGCGGCAGAAAATCCTATCGGGATTGGACCTTTCATCATTATGGAGTACGTTGAGCATGAGATGACAATGTCCGAGGCCCTAGCAGATCCTCTAGACCCTGACGAATACCACGTCTTAGATCCCAATGTTAGTGAGCACAAGCTCAACTTACTCTACGGGCAAATGGCGAACATTCTCTTACAGCTTTCTCGCCTAAAATTCCCTCGAATTGGTTCATTGGTCGAACACGGGGATGGGAAGATTTCCGTGTCTGGGAGGCCCCTCACACAGAACATGAACTCCTTGATTCAATTGACTGATATGCCTCCGACACTGTTGCCGTCTCCATCTAAAACGTATACAAATGTCAACGAGTGGTATACCGCCCTAGCTGATATGCACATGGCACAACTTGTGTTCCAGCACAACGATGCAGTTGAAGACGAGGACGATGCTCGGGACAAATATGTCGCTCGCCAACTGTTTCGGCAGCTCGCGTCTAGTGGACGACTTACGTCTGAAGATGAGCTAGAGGGGGACGGCAAAGACTTAGACGGCAAAGACTTAGACGGCAAAGACTTAGACGGCAAAGACTCAGCCGGGTTTCTCATATACTCCTCTGATTTACGCCCCTCGAACATCCTAATCGACAAGGATCTTCAGGTTGTCGGTATAATAGACTGGGAATTCGCCTACGTTGCGCCGGCTCTGTTTGCTTTTGACCCCCCTTGGTGGCTTCTGCTGAGATTACCAGAGTGCTTTGATGGCAAGTACAAGGCCTGGATGAAAGCATACAAGCCTCGCCTAGAAACCTTTCTCCGCCTGTTAGAAGTCGAAGAGGAGAAAATGCAAGCCAGCTCCGTGCAAGCCAGCTCCGAACTTGCCAGCAGCTTCAGGCATCTAGCCCTGTCGGACGCCAAGAGCCCGCCCCTTTCAAAAATGATGCGACAGCGCTGGGAGAGCAAGGCATGGATGATCAATTACGCCGCTAAGAGCAGCTGGGAGTTCGATGCTCTTTTTTGGCGGTACTTGGACCCTAAATACTTTGGGCCCAATGAAGTAGCAGACCATCATGCACGGCTTAGCAGCCTCACCTCGAAGGAAAGTGAAATCATGGACGCTCTTGTCAAGACTAAGATGGAGGAGGCTAAGGAACGGAGTCTAGTTCACTGGGATCATGGCAGCGCGAAGGCCCACTTGGCTAGATTCATGGCTTGAGAATTATGTATATACCATCAGCAAGCGATTATTTATCCCGATAGCGTCGCAATTATCTATGTGTCATCAACTTGCGCCCATCTACTCGTAGAGTTAGTTATAGAGAGAGGCCTTTTAGTTCCTTAGCTGCTATGAGCCCTGAAAATCAACAACCTTATTATCAGCACATGAACCGCAGGCATGCGGGGGTGGTTCTACCTACCAATGTTACCTCCTCATCTCGACCTGACTCTGTTGGAGGCTAGTCGTAAGCATTAAGCTAGTTGTGCCGAGGGAGTATCTCTCTTTGTCTATTTCAAGTTAATTCCTACGATTCCGTCTATTCCAATAGCGCTGAAAGGAATCAAACCAATCTCACTACTTGGCCCAGTCAGTATGACGTACAAACTGCATCTCGGAGAATTATCTTGAACAGCTACCTTTTGCTGACCAAGGTATTCGAACCAGTACAGCTGTAGGCGCCGTACCGGGTCGAGACCGTACTGGTACGGGCTTGGAACAGTACGATATATATTAGTATAGCCTTGGATGGCGGACTGGTGCGTTGTTCGGACCAGTATGTATAGGCAATAGAGTATCATAGAAGCGGTAGTATCGAGCACTAACACTACCAACAGAAAGGTACTTCATGGGCTGAGACATAGCGTCGCCAGTGTCGCCAGTGTCGCCAAACGTAGTCTGGCGTTTGAGGGTGACAGCTGGATTGCCTGTGGCTATCTTTCCTGATATGTTCACGTTCTACTCCGTATATCTTTGCGCTTACATTTTGTTGTTTATCGAGCGACTTCCTAGGAAGTCGCTCGTAACATACGGACCGTCCTGTAATTCATACTAAAATCCAGTTTACGATCTTGAACGGTCTTTATTCTTGTACAATTACGGTAATACCCGTGACGTGTATTGGAAATTATGCAAGTTTTTGTTCATATCGGGTTGTGAAAAGGCGGGTCCTGCTCAGGTCAGGCTCCGGCTAAAAGCGGCGTGGCTCAGGTTGCATTCCTATTCCGATTCTAGATGGTAAAACCTATCTCGTAGGTAAGTTACCTTACAGTCAGTCCTTTAAGTAGTTCACTGCAGTTAGCCTCATTGCATGACTCCGCCTCAATCAGTCAATCAATTCCATCAAACCTAAGATCCCTCCACCCCGGTCTAGTGCAGTGTACTCAGCAGATCAGTACAAAGTATAGCATATAGCACTTAGATAAGGGCGAAAAGCAACGAAAACAGTGTCTCCCTACGCTACAGAGATGCACCGCCGAGCATCGGCCAAGAGCCTTGGCTATTCGCGGGATTGGTTTGGGGCGGGCATAGTCTGGCTCTTGTTATTTCGCCCAGCGAATTTGAGCGCGGCACCCTTTAAACTACCGGATTCAGCAGCCTCGGCACGCTGAGAGGCCCGGCTGGGCGTGCGAGCGGTCGTGACAATCCCGCGCCGCCACACATCATCCTCGTATGTATGTAGTGTGCGTAGGTAATATGGCTAGCACATACATACTGTTAGCTAGTGAGTGTAATGTAAGTGCAGCTATGCATGTGCGAAAACACAAACACACACGCGCTTAGCAGCATGGACCTACCCTTTTCCTTCCTACATCCCATGTCATGTGCACTACCTACATACACGCTAGGTATGTAGGATGTAGGTGTTCCGTGGGAGATGCTGGGGGAGAGACATGGGAGCTGGGCAGGGGAGGTAGCTCTAGAGATGCGAGGCTTGTCTGTTTCTGGTGTTGTTGTTCATTATTCGTCACTCCTGCCCCTCCTCCTTGGGCAAGATAAAGGAACCTAATGGCCAGCCGTCTTGCTTGAGACATATATATATCTCATACTTACAATACCAACCGAACAAAGACCCGTCAACTCTCTATACCTAACCTACCTACCTACTTCTCTCTACCCAAGACTATACGAGCACACTTGTAAACCCATAGCCACCGAGCAACCCAGCAGCTATCAAACGGTGGAGTTATAACAACCACTTATACACACCTACCTACGCATACTCACATACCTACGTCATATAATCCTCAGGACTCTATGAGTCTACCTGCTACCACCATCATAACCACGGCTCCGAACGCAATGCTCTCGCTCCAGGAGCATATAGCAGCCGAATCCGCGCGATGGGCGGCATCACGGGGAGATGTATGCTATGATGAGAAGTCAATTGCATCCTCAACAACCGCCAGCACCGCCGACTCACTCTTCTCCTCCAAGCTGCACTCTAAATACAACACACACAGGCTCTCCCGGCGGTCCTCGACCTCGAGCTTTGCTACCGAGTTCGAGCCCGAGCCAGCACACCAGCCCTTTGACATACCGCGGGACTTCAACGGTGCGCCCATTACTGTTTATGCCTCGCTCGAGGCCGCGGTGGCACAGCGTCTGTTAGAGAGCCAGAACCAGACCCAGAGCGAGGGTCAGGGTCAGGTCCAGGGCGAGGGCGAGGGTGGGGGCGGCGGGGATGCGGTCGGGGGAGGAGGTGAGCAGCCCAGACGCCTCGTCACGCCCGGCAAGTTATACGAGAACGAGGAGGACGACGATGAGATTATCTACGAGTGAAATCTAGGGCGACCTATTCTCTCTCTCTCTCATATCATCTACGCACCCACCTCCTGCAGGCCCCCGGCTTCCGAACCACAGGCATCTGAAAACAAGCAACATCGCCCACCTGCATACTAGGTATCCATGACCAATAGTATGTGTGGTTATGGATAATAGTAAGAGGCTTAAAGCAGCTTATGTATTTCAAAAGTGCTCGCGGCGCATCATCCCTCTCATGCATGCGCACATGTGCGCGCGCGTGCATAACCCCCCCGGTTCAATTGGCAACGAAGGAATACATACATACAGCATACCTACTTACAGTAGACCCGGCCGGGGCTACTCGACGGCCCCGGTTAGTCCGCTAACCTCCGCCCTGGTTCTCTCCCCTCACTCCTCATTCTCCTCTCTCTACTCAGAGCAAGGTTACATTTTTCATTCCGTCCACCATCCCAAAGTGCGCCCGAGCGTTGAGGATTGCGCAATCAGGAAGGACGAAGCGAAACAACACGCGCACATAAAACGGGCGATCGGCGAATAAGCATCATCAGACGTCAGAGTAAACCCGAAGTACGTATAAAAGGCATACACAAAAAAAAGAAGAAACTAAGGCGGATGCGGGAAACCCGGGCGAAGGGTGGCTTGCGCTTGGAATGATGACCTTGCATATCGCTCACCGTCATGGTCGCAATTTGGGATTTTGCGGGGTAAAAATGAAACTGGGCTGGTTTGGCCCGAGCCAGGCAACCTTCGTTTTACGGCGTTTTGTGAATGGGGAGGGGGGATGTTAAGGTTACCTACCTACTTAGCCTAGGTAGGGAGGGAACAGAAAAGGCCTCAGATCTTCTTCCCCTTGCCTATGAACGGATTTGGACTGCGGGGTTTTTATGTATATGTTGTTTAGTCATTACTAGGAAGCGAGCGACCACGTGCGTGATCTTGAGATACCCAGAAATTTAACGAAAAACACGATTTTTTATTTACTCATTCCGAATTAGCAGTTAGTCACTGATACATGTACCTACGACTGCTTGCCAAGACTATCAACGTATTGATCGAGGCATATCATTCTTGGCGAACAGTCTCGGCGAGCAATTTTGGCTGCGGCCTCGTCTTGGTCAACGCCTCCTTTCTATCTATTTGTTATGTGGTTTGACAATTCTACATGCTCTATGTCGATCTTACTTTTCCGTGTATATGGCACCTTATACCATGTCTAACACACCACCTTGTCTGTATACGCTTTATATGCGCCCGAACCGTCTATATATCTATAGTTTAGCCTTTGGCGTCTCCTGCTTCTGCATCGCCTCCGCCACGATTCGTCTCTGTATCTTGCCTGTTGCGGTCTTGGGCATCACTTCCGTGAAGCACACCTGCAATCGTTAGCGCCAAGCCCAGCCACGTATTACCAGCAAGTGATATCTATGGATAGGTGTCAGGTCTTGAGGGGAGCAACTCACCTTCTTGGGAATCTTAAACTTGGCTAGTTTCTCACTGACCCAATTCCGTAGCTCATCTTGCGCCAACTGGGCGCCGGGCTTGAGCACAATGGCAACAGCGATCTCCTGGCCGTAGAGCTCGTCGGGGATGGCAAAGCTCACTGCCTCCCCAACAGCCGGGTGGCTCGCGAGGACGTTGTCTAGTTCGATGGGGCTGATCTTCTCACCGCCCTTGTTGATGAGCTCTTTGATACGACCTGTGATGATGATGTAGCCATCCTCATCCTTCTTGCCCTGATCGCCGGTGCGGAAGTAGCCGCCTTTTGTGAATGCGCCTGCGTTGGCGGCCGCGTTGTTCAGATAACCCTTCGTGACGTTCTCGCCACGGATGCAGATCTCTCCTGTGTGACCCTGTGGAAGCTCGTCACCTGCATCGTCCAAGATCTTCATCTCAACGCCTTGGCCCAACCCCACTGTGCCGGGCTTGCGCTTCGCGGGTGGCAGAGGGTTCGATGTCATTTGATGTGCCGCTTCCGTCATCGCATAAGCCTCCAGAACAGGGGCCTTGAACTTTTCCTCGAGTTGGTGGAAGATTGTGGGCGACAGTGGCGAAGAACATGACCGGATGAACCTAATTTTGGGAATAGGGCTTGGCGCAGGGCTCTTGAGCAGAATCTGGTGGATGGTAGGTACGGCGGTATACCAGTTCGCCCCGTGCGCGACGAAGTCCTGCCAAAACTCGGATGCAGAGAATTTGGGCGGTACTATCATGGAACCGCCACAGTAGAGAGGGGCTAAGAGGGCACACAGGAGACCGTGGACGTGGAATAGTGGCATGACAAGCATTGTCCGATCCTCAGCGGTGAGTTGATACGTGTTCTGGATGTTATCTACGCTAAAGTTAGGGCTCTGTTCACGTCTACACGTATCACGGCATGAATCATATCTAAGAATCGAGCTCACTCATTGTCCGGGTCAGGTTACGGTGCGTTAACGGAACCTAGTCGTCTCGGTAAGCTGCTGCTCTCCAATATCGCCAAGTCAATACGTACGACTTTGGGCCTCGATGTCGTGCCACTATACAGGCACATCAGCTTCCGGCAGTCATTGTGGGCAGCCAATTGACTTAGATCTCTTGATATCTTACCTCGTGTGCAAAACGAGAGCGACATCTTCGGGTTCGGGACTCAGCACGGCTGATTGCTTTGTTTCCTGGAGCTGGCTGAGATGTTTCACGTCCAGTGCGACCTCTCTCTTGGCGGCGTCCCAATAGCACTCGGCGATGGTCGCATTGAATCTCTTGGCTGCCTTAACCGACGGTGCATTGGCCTCGTAGGCGCCCCTTGGCACCAAGACCAATGCCGATTTGATATCGTCGATGTAGAACTCGAACTCGTCCTGCTTGTAGGCGGGATTCAAGGGCGCCGCGATGGCGCGCTGCCACGACGTAGCGAGGAACGAGACGATGAATTCGTACGAGTTGACGACGGCGATGGAGACTGCCGACGTACGGGTTATGCCGATCGCGGCGAGCTTGCGCTGGAACGAGGAGCACTCGGCGAGGAGGTCTTGGTAGGTTACCGTCAAGGGAGCCGGTCTCGAGGGAATGATGACGGCGACCGACGAGCCTGCGCCGTTTATCGAGCTTTTCAGGGTAGCCATTACGGAATCAACCGAGGGGAAGAAAAAGAAAGTGATATTATATAACTGAGATCTAGATGAGCTATCCGGCAGGTAGTATGTACGTAGGTAGGTAGATAGGTAGATGCTTGGTTGGTTTACTCTATATAAAGAAATGGAAATAAGAAATGGTCTATGATGACAGGTATGAAAGGCTTCTTCCTACGGACTGACCCGAAACGTGTAAGCTATGACACTACCCTCATGCGACTGAAGAAAGTTCCCGTCTCGTCAGAACTGGAGTTTGAGCCGTCACCCCCGTACCCGCAGTCAGACCGTACCGTAGTAGGTATGGTTAGTTAGTAGGTACCCTGCACCTGCCTGAAAGCTAAGGCTGTTGTTGAAGCTCGAGGGGCCAATAGGGGCCAGATTTAGTGAGTGTAGGTAGGTTATCCCCTGTATGCTGCGGTACCCGGTTCGATGTCGATAGGAAGTATCATGCAGAACACACGTGCAGAGAAAGTACCTTTGGTTAAGCGGCTCCGCATCCCTGCTAAGTCGCATGCTTTCAGAGGTCGCGTCTCTTAGGCCGGCTAGTAAGCTACCTAGTAGGTAGTTTGTCTAAATAACTACTGCACTATCCGTCTTTCTTCATATCATAACTCGTTTGAAAAGATCCAGCCAACACTGGAACACGGCCCCTGGAGATCGATTTTACCTGTAATACACTCCAACTGTCTATTTGTACTACAGGACCCCGCCCACATATCCCAATGGCAGCCGATCCGCCTCCCCCGCGGGGCGGCGGTGGCCTCTCTCTGTACGCCAACTTGCTAGAGCCCGAAGGCAATGCTCCGGGTTCCATATCACGAGCGCCCGTGGTGTCGCAAGAGGCCATCGAGGCTGTAAAGGAGCAGGAAGCTTTGAAGAAACCCGTCGCCCCAGCCTTGCGCTTCCAACCACACCAGCAAATCCGTCGTCCACAGCAGAAAACCCAGAAGCCCAAGGCAGCCTTCCCGAAAATGCTCCCTACAGCTGGCAATTCTACAACCGCCGCCGCCGACTCGACAAAGGGGCTAAATGCTGCAGCCGCGGCCCCGGTTAAGAGTTCGCTAGCCGACTGGGCGCCGAACGAGGAAGACGAATACATGTACGGGACGGGCGAGAAGAGAGCACGAGGTGGCCGCCGGAAAAAGAAGAAGAAATTCGAAGAAGTGCCCATGGAGACGGATTGGGACGAGATATACGACCCCTCCCGGCCTACTAATGTCGACGAATATCTGAGGAGTGACGAGAAGATACGAGAAGTGCAGGAGTGGAAAGCATTGCTGTACAAGCACCGGCAGCGTAACAATGAGAGAGAGAGCTGGGACAGCGATGAGGAGGAAGACTACCGTCCGGTTAATAGTAGGTTGGCATCTCACATGAATGGCAGTTGTATAGGAAGAAAAAATCGCTAATATGGGCTTATAGACCAGTTTGCACCTCCAGGTTCATATTCCTTTGCGCCACCGCCGCCGTCGCCTCCACGCGCTCCATTGCCCGACGACAAGACCGGCGACGACGCATACGCACGTCGCCTTGCCATGTCTCAAGGACAAGCCCCTCCACCACCCCGATCCCCCACGTCTCCTCCTCCACCTCCGCCGCCAGAGCCTGACTCCTCGACGATATCCCGTGAACCTGTCCGCTACGCACCACCACAACAGCAAACCCCAGTACAGAAAGATCCTGATTCTATGGATGTTGATGAGGATGACGACGGTACCGACTATGTGCCTCCAGAGTCCACTTCTACAGCTGAAGATGATGAGACGGCACCCCGTACTAATCGGCCGGGGCAGAAGGGATTCGCAGCCCGGCTGATGTCCAAGTACGGCTGGGCGAAGGGCCAAGGCCTCGGTGCTGAGGGCAGTGGTATCCTCCAACCCCTACGAGTGCAAGTCGAGAAGCGAAAGAAGAAGTCTGACGCTGAGGGTGGCGGATGGGCTGAGCCGGGTGGTCGAGGCAAAATCATAGGGTCCAAGACCGGAACGGGCACATCTTCGTCCACCTCCGAGAGCGCGGGCAAATTCGGCGCCATGAGTAACGTCATTGTGCTGCGTAATATGCTAGATGGCATGGAAGACGTGCAGTCTGAGATGGAGAACGGCCTCGGGCAGGAGATCGGCGAGGAGTGTGGAGATAAGTATGGCCGCGTCGAGAGGTTATATATTGATATCGAGGGGCGAAGGGTGTTTATCAAGTTCACCGATCAAGTCTCGGCATTAAGGGTACGTGGATCGCATTTCTTTCGCTATATCCCAAGTCTTCATAAAATAGCTACCAATCTGTCTACGATATCGACTCCTCTTCAGGAGAATGTATACGATGAGAAACATGGAACTAACATAGGACGGTGAACAGGCAGTCAACGCCCTCGACGGCCGCATCTTCGCTGGGAACGCCATCGTACCACAATACTACGACCCTGATAAGTTTGACCGGCGAATCTACGAGTGATAGAGACTAAGAAGTCATTCGTAACGGTTCGATGTAGTCTTATACGGATCCTAGGTGGCATATCGTGATGATGGAAGGCGGGCGCCCTCGATTGGGCTGTTCATCGTACATCTGTATACGCTACGGCGCCCGGATTTCCTACCGTCTGTACTCTATATGCTTCTCGTGAGGCGGTGTAGCTAGAGCTATGGAGATAACGAACTGGATAGGGTAGAAGGTGGCCCGGAAACACTACTCGAGTGAAATCATGCTCACGTTGTTGCTGTACTGAAATATGAGTCACGATGCTTGGATGAACATAAACGGCCTATATACAGGCAACGACATCCTTCACATATAGACAGAGTATTTATATCCAACATTATTGGAAAGTTGCAAGTTTAGACATACGGGTTCGACATAAGCTACGCTCAATCCAACGGGACAGGTTTAAGGGAAAAAAATAGTCATGTATTAATTAGAAGCAAACTTATACTGTATGCCTCGGCTCCGGCTGTTGTTTCTCTACCATCACACCGCCGGTATCTCCTACGCTCCATCCACGAAGACCAACTTCCAGTACTAACAAGACCTTCAAGTTCAATTTTTTCCCAACAATTCGTCAGTCCAAACGTTTTGAGATGTCTTCATAGAGTAAAACCTCGATTCCCCAACTCCGCCATTCTATAAACTAAGGGTGTTGTCTCAAGTGTAAATGCCGACGGACCAGCTGTAGCGGAACGTTGAGACGAGTCGCAGAACACGGTGAGTTGGTAATGAGGGTCATCGATTCCAGGGAACAAACACGTCGATATTAAGTCTAACAGATTGTTGTATGTAGCTTCACGCGATCCGCGAAAAGTGGCTCATCAAGCGGCAATGGTTGACCGAGACTAAGGAAAAAGGGATTTGACAAACACCTCCATCCACCATGGCACCCACTCCATCAATTTACAAGAAAGCGGCGACAAGACCGCCCAGGGCAGCAAGTGTGACAACAGTCGACATGCTAGCACTAGCAAGGGATGCAGCGCTGTCATTGTTGCTGCTGCCACTGCCGCTGCCACTGCTGCCACCAGCATCAGATGTGTCGTTGTTAGCAGCAGAGTTGTTGCTTTCGCAAGTAGTAACTTTGCCCTGGACAACGGTTCCGCTCAGTTTCTCCAAAGCCGTGCACGAGCTTGAAATGTCTCCAGTGCTGACAAATTCAGCAGTTCCCACAACATTGTCCAGGCTGGGCAGATCGATCTCATCAAACGAACCACGCATCTTGATAGCTCCACCAACATCCTCGAGGGAACCTAGGCCATCAATCTTTTCAAGGTCGGTGTTGTTGGCAATGGTAACACCACCACCAACCCGTGTTAGCAGAGGAATAGAGATGTTCTGAAGTTGAGGGTTGCTGACGAATGATAGATCTCCGTCATGAATCTCAGTGAGGTTGGCGGCAATGAACTCGGTGAAGTAGTTCGAGTCGAAGCGCATGGAACCGTTAACAGCCTTAAGAGAAGGAACGGCGAAGGTACTGACGTTGGCAATTGTCATGTTGGCGATCCATTCGAGGTTGGGCATTTCCATGGTCATGTTTAGCGCATTGGCATTGACGTAAAGAGCGTTGCTCAAGGTCTTAATGCTAGTAGAGAACTTGGACAGCCGACGGTTGTTGTTAATGTTCATGTCGGTTAGCTCCTGGACGTTGATGCCATCCAGGTTTGATACACTGGTATCGGCGACAAGAACGCTCTGGGCCTTGGTAACACCAGGGTTACCAAATGTCGGCTCTGAAAGAGAGCTGAGGGTGGTCCAGTCAATGGAGCCGACTTCGCTAAGGTCTGGGAAGACCAAGGAGTACAGGGATGTGACGTTGTTCAGCTGGAAAGCACCACCAATCGTCTGCAACGAGGTACTCTGCAGGCTCTGGAGGATACCGTTGTTCTTGACGGTCAAGCTTCCCCCAATCTCGGTCAGCTTGCCGCTGAGATCGATGTTAGGGCCGGCGCTGGTGCCGAAGACGACATCGTTCGCAATAGTGCTGCACGCGCCGGCCTGAGTGGCATCGGCTTGGCTGTTAATCTCGACGGGGTCGTCTTTGCAGCCTAGTGCAGCGACACCTACGAAACTGTTAGCTGATTCCAGGACCATGTTAAGTTAGAGAGAATTGACTTACCAGAAACCAGGGTGAAAGCCGCAACGGCCGAAACTAGTTCCTTGCTGTACATTTTGACTGTAGTGTGGACAACCGTTAGTTTCGTTAAGCTCGAGAAATAGCAGCGCTTCGAATACGGTAGGAAGACGCTCGAGACCACCTCGAGTGGGAAAACAAGTAGACAAGGATGAAGGTAAATAGAACGTCTTTGTCACTCGATTCAATACGTCCAAAAACCAATGATGGAACTAAAGAGATGATTGTGTTGGTTATTCCAGCCTCCGCTCCGAATCACAAGCATAGCCGAGGTCGTAGAAGCGATGCGTCAGGTTCCAGATCCAGGAGAATAAGACAAGGCTTATCTAACCAGGCGCAATGGACTGCCGGTTGCACCCTAGCAATTTTGCTCTGATGGGAGGGAGCTCGTATAATGTGCCGAATAAACTTGCCGCGCTACTACCCGACGGCCCTTCAGTAGAGCATTGAACTTCCTGTTACGTGACAGTACATTCAAGCCATGAGCGACTGCATGATCGTTTGGCGCGTGATTGCTGCTTTTCTCAGGGCTTCGAGTGTAGCTTCCAACGCGACCGACCTACACCGCGGGTCTCTGGAGTCCTTTCTCAATGCTGATTCTCGGCAGGTGACAGTCGCGTGGATTGATGATCGTGCTTCTATCTTGTGTGACCCATATCGATATACAACATCCAGCGAGACATTCTTCTCTGGTGCTGCTGTTACCGTAGTGACGACACGATCTGTCGAGTAGCCATGTTTGCCTTCGTTGCTGAGGTCGGCGTCGCGTCTTCTTATCCCACAGTTGCGAACCTTGAATACTCTCGCGTGTCCAATCATATCATGTCATGTTTCGATTCCCCATTGCTAGCTGCTAAGGCGATTGGAAGGGAATAACAAAATTGTCACGCGTCATTGCACTTGCACTGTAATTCGAGCACCAATAACAAAAGAAAACCGCGTCGACTTACCCTCTTTCTTTAGTCTTCAATTCCTTTGTAGACTTTGATAATGGACGTATATCCTGTCGTTCTCGACAACCCGTATGTTTACTACCTCTGCAAATCCGGATTGATCAACACGGCAAGGACGTCGCACAGCTCGGTGGTATCGTACGGGACAGAGTTGCTGTATAGAAGTAGTTGGTATGACTTGAAGTCGGTCGTGATGCGTGTGAATGGCGGGAGTATATTAAAGAGGAGGAAGTAATGGAGCGAGTGCTCTTCCTCTATGGTCAAGGAATATGGACAAACGAATGAATCCGAAAGGGAAGACGCAGGAGGATCGGTGGATGGGAAGGTGAAAGAGGGATGAAGAGGAAGGTCAAGACATGGACAAGAAAAGCCGAAACGTTTTGGAATCTGACTTATGGGGTTTTAGGGGGAGGTTGGCCTGGCAAGGGGGCGTGCGAGTAGGTACCTAGGTAGGTATGGCCTCCCGATAGATCCTCGTGTGCAAAGCCTGCAAAAGGGGCATTATCTGAGGTCGCCTAGGTACATGCCTCTCTGCGTACTGTGTGGTAGGTGGTGTACTGTATTATCCGCTACGAGCTGGTTGGGTACGGACCAGTTGGATCTCCTTTAGGGGGCTGCTAAAACCAGCGATCCACTACCTAATCATCGATGAACTTGATTAGGTACTGATAGACTCTCCTTATGCGGCAATCACATCGCACTGTAGTGAAGCTGCAAGTCTTGCGTTTCCACACTGTACCATAACTGCTACATAACAGCCGCCAGTAGAACGCCAGCAAGTGCCTATATAGATAGGTAGGTAGTATGGCTTTTACAGTGTATAATGGAGCACAGTATGCACTGTAAAAACTAATCTGGGACCTGGGAGATGACGACTCGATCGATTTTCTCACGCTTAGCTCCTGCTAGGATTGCCAGTGGCCTGGACACCCACTCAGTACATAGTGTCGCCCCTGATCCTACAAGTATGTACAGTCTTTCAACATCGTTCGGGTCCACTCATATCAAGATTAGAAGTCCAGATTCTAGAACGGCACGATACAGTTTTAGGGAACAGGCACAAAAACGCAAAAGACTTGTGGGATGATATATTCCTCACCGATATACTTATATCATCAATTTCAATTCCACAATGAAAATATGGTGTAGTGATGAGACGTAGCGTACCATACATTCTTGTTTATTTGGCCGACGACACGACCTGCGAAACATGGAGGCGCCGGGACTTGACGGAGCTCTGGGATCATCTCTTTGAGCTTCCTTGCCACGCGTGGTCCATCTGCTAACTACCTAGTTACTTTCTTTCTTGAGGGCACCATGATAGGCGGCGAAAAGCTTCGTACACGTAGTCGACGACCGAGCTTTGTCTAGTTTATCTACCAAAGACAGTATATCAATTCGCAGAATACCTATGCCTACAACATACCTACCCATCATTCGTACAATGGGATACGATACCACGTAGTAAGTTATTCTTCCAATTATATCGACACCCTCGTTTCGTCGTCAGCGGACAAGTGAGATTGCTCACTGGTTCTCCAGTCTTTCAACAGGGGCCCCCTGCGGAGCAAGGTTCTGGGCAGTGCTTGGCCGGGGCTTGGCTGCGTATGCATCCGCTTGTGTGCGTGTACACCCCACCATTGGTGGTGATAGTGCCCTTGGGAAGACCAGACTAAGACTTTCCCGAATGGTAGCTTGACAAAACCTAACCAAGCACATTCGGATGAAGCAGCTTTAACCAAGTTTTCTGTCGACTAGCTAGATATGCCGTACACTCATGGAGCACTCATGCCGCTCAGATAGCTCCGAGCCAAGCCTCCTGTCTATGCCAAGGCCGTCAATCTTGAGCACATACCTATCGTAGAATAACTATATCGTTCTCCTGCGCCTCATCACCATCCCCGGACCTACTTATTGTCAAAATTGAAGCTCATGCTAAGTGTGATCCCGTTTCCTTTAGAATGCGCGGCTCCCAAGAACTACCGCAAATGGGGATCGGAGGAAAACATCTAAGTCTCATTTTAATGGTTTGGCCTTGTTGATACCCTGATAATATTACGCACTATTTTCTTTACTACTCTCTATGATTCGTTCACCACCAAGTTGTCTTGGGCAGGGCAAAGCATCAAAGAGATGCATCTACGGCACTACAACCAATGATATCTCCTCGTCAAGGTAGCAGTCAAAACAGACTAAGTGCCGTAGCCGGCGATCATCGAAAGTGCATGACGACAGCGTCACTTGTTGCTGTTTCGGCCATCACCTACAGGCAGACTTTCTAGTCAAATGGTTGCCGTAGCCGTATGTGTATGTAAAGCTCAAAGTGTACGTCCATTTTCAAGCATTCAAGAGATGGCATTAGCGATAAAGAGATCGGAAGGTTCCTCCTATCCTCGAAGCCAGTTCATGATGCAATGCCACCATAAAATGAAATTGCGTGGCATCGCTAATAGTAGCGTCAGTCCATGCAAGTTGCCAGCGAATGATGACCCTCCTCCACAACTTGCCTGTTATCTTGAAACTGACACCAGAGAACCCGGCGAAAATTTGGATAATTTCTTCGCCGATATTTTATCCTAATACCTCTACGCTTGTGACGATCCACTGCCACCAATACCTACCGCACGTACGGTTCCGTAGACAACAACCAGCCCAATAAGACGCAGAAGCTGAAGTGTCTTGGTTTAATCAATGCAAAGTACATACCTACATCAGCGCACACAACTATGTATGTATGTAAGTTATTCTGTACTACACTCCACGTGACACTTAGTATACAATCATGCAATGCGATACCTTGAGTGTCTACAGTAAATAGCTGATAGCTTGCGTACATGCATACACACCCCCACTGAACTCGGCGAACTGGCGCCGTCAACACGAGAATTGGCCACATGCTCGTATTCTTTTCTCATTCATGGCAATCTGTCCACGCAACACATTGATAATTATGGCCAATTGGCTGCTTCCGGACCCCTCTCATGATGAACGATATCAGGAACTAATGCCAGGTGGGCATAAGGATAGAGTGTAAGTAAGTATACCTACGATAGAAAGAGGGGGCTGACGCCTGAGTATAATCTATACTGTACGTCTACTGTGGTGAGTTTCTGCAGGACGTTGCACGCATTCCGCGCAATGCCGCAATCCGAGATCTGCGACAAGAGGGAAGAATAAAAAAAAACATTCTCAAACAACCAGCGCGTTGCCTTGGTGCGAGCCACTGAGACGGGACTATCCCCCCATTTGCCCCGGGGTTCCTCTACATACAGCTGTACTATGTAGTTACTTTAGGTAGTCCCGCGTACAAAGTGACGGCAAGCCCGGGGTTTCATTTCAACACGTCATTCGATCAGCATGCATCTTGAAACAGGAAACATTGGCTTCGCCCGCCGGGAATGACGCTTGTTGTTTTGTTTGTCAAGGGCCTCCTTGCTTTACAGTAAATCCGTTCGTGGCTTTGCAGGAGCTTTGGTTGATTATCGTAAATTCCCATCCGGGAGCATATGCCTAGTTACAGTAAAAGACACGAGTTTGCACGCTTTATGACGTAAGCCCAGACTTTTCCTTGTGTGGATCGTACAACGAGGCGCTGCAATTACTGACGATAGCTTCAAGTCTACAAGTATATCCATATTTTTATATATGTATATATATATATATATATATATATATATTAAAGTAAAATAAGAGAAAAGGAAGAAAGCAAGAAGCAATAAACTAAGTACGTGTCAACTGGGTAAGTAAGCAGACATACCGTGGCTTAGGTTATCACGAACTTGGGAGATGAATTATATTCTTATATTCTTGTATACACGATGCACTACTTGGTAGGTATCTCGATTCAAGACACTGTTTCCATCGATTACGGCTACTCACATTTCGTGCATGCGGTCCTAAGAGCTAAAAAGGAGGTACATAGTAATATGATGCCCAAACAAATTAAGTGTAGCTATGAATCATATGTACAGCATGGGTATGTACAGTACCGTATTACACACATGATCAACCAAGCTTCTGGAAACTCAGTAGACCGGGATCTTGAACGCATCAAACGTGTACGTCCAGGCATCGACAGATTTCTGATCAAACACGCAATCGAACCCAGCCCCCCGGTCCGACCACAGCGGCCGTAACGGCCACCGACAGACGCTGCTGATGCTCGAGCCCGTGGTGTTGAGCGTGGCGGGCGCGACGCCGTTCTCGACCCAGTCGATGACGGTCTGCAGCGTGGTGCTGGGCCACCCGGCGCCGGGCTGGGCCGCGTTGCTGCCGCAGTGCTCGGCGCCGGGGACGATGAAGAGCCGGAAGAAGTCGTCGAGCGCCTTGGTGCCGTCGCGGTAGGCCAGGTCGCCGAACATGACTTGGCGCACGGATTCGTACCAATGCACCGAGGAGCCCGCCGGGATCGAGCTGTCGGCCTCGCCGTGCAGCACCAGGATCTTGCTGCCGGCCGCCTGGAAGTCGTCGAGCACCGGCCACGTCGTCTGCAGCGAGTCCTGGTACTTTTGCATCCCCTCCGCCATCCAGTCGCGCAGCTGGTCCACCGTCACGCCCGACAGCGAGTCGAGGTTGTCTTTGTTCTCTAGCTGCAGGAACCGCGTGATCCAGCTGCCACCCAGAGACAGGGGCGCCGGCGTCCACGTGCCGGTCGCCGCGGTGTACGCCGTCCGCGCGTCTGCGAAAGTTGACCCCGGCTGCGGGTTCAGGTAGATGCGCCGTCCCTTGGAGTCAATCAGGCCCTCCGTGAACGCCTTAGCAATGGCCACGCCCTTGGCCGTCACCGTTCCGTTCTGCGCGGGGGTCGCGCCCCCGCTGCCAGGAAAGCCACCGCCGCTCGACGCGGCGCAGTAGTATGGCTGGCCGACGGCCTTGTCGTAATCAAGTTGTAACTTGCAAAGGTCTGTCCTAGCCACGACGCCGTCCACCTTGCCGTCCAAGGGGTCGCAGGCCGCGATGGTCAGGTTCCGTATCTTCTCGAGCTCGCACGGCGGTGGCGAATAGCCCGCAAGCTCCTCGAGCACACCTCCGGACAGGTGGTTCGTCTGCAGGTGGCTGAAGCGGAGCGCCGGGGCGCCGGTCACGAGGCCGTCGAACTGGTCCGCGAAGCGTTGTGCCTGGCTCCAGCCCTCGCGTCCGCCCTCGGAGCAGCCCTGGTAGTACGAGTACAGCTTGCCGTCGGCGGGGATGCTGAACAGGTTGCGTGTAAACTGCTTGCCCAGCGTCGCGAGCTCATGGTGCGCCTGGTAGCCGAACATGTACGTGGCCTGCCAGTTTACGGTGCCGTTGGCGAGGAGGAAGGCTGCGTCAAACTGCGTGTTGAAGGACCCAAACCCGCCGTCTGTTATCCCCGCCACGGCGCCTACAATAATGCCGCTGGGCGTGTACTGCGTCCCGGAGTTGATGGCTAGCCCACCGCCGCCGGTGGATAGGTAGCGGTTCGAGAACTTGTCTGGCGAGGGGACGAGGTACGAGACGTGGACGGTGTCGTTGTTGAGACCGTTGTGCGAGTACGCGAAGGTCACGGTGCAGTAGTCAATCACGGCCGATGGGTACCAGCCTGAGCTCACGGTCTTGTTCGTCGTCAATGCCACTGAGACCGAAGACGTATCGATGGTCACGGCCAACCCGAGATCCTCGACAGGGAGCGCAGCCGCGACGTAGTCGACGGTGCAGAGTTGAGCCAAAGAAGTCGCTTGTGCGGCTGCCATGCCACCGCTCAGGCCCAAGGCCAGCACACTGGAGTGAGGGCGCATTGTCGACTGATCAAGCTGTCCCGCTATGAAAGGAGGAGAGGCTTGAGGTTTGATGCCATGTCCCAAGTAACCGGTCGAGGCCAGTAGCCAAGATATATATCGAGCCAGTTGTATTTGCATCACTTAGCCCGATGTGTCCCGCCTGCATCTCGTCTAGACTGGAATTTGCATCCGCCGCCGGTTGTAACCTTGCCCCTGGGAGAGTGCATTAGGAGATAGATTAAAGATGATCCCCGCAGATCGTGAAATTACCTATATCGACCTACCTACCTACCTACCTACTTAGCTGCTAACCACCTCTTCTCTATGACGGAATAATTGGATACATACTATAATTTAGTTCGCGTAGTAAATATCCACCGCTATTAGTCGATTTGAAGAACACTTCCCGTACTTCTAAGCTAGCTTGTGAGACCTCGGATGTCCAGCACCGGGTATATGATTACTCCAGCTAAGGACAGCAAGACGGCGTTGAACCCCAGAATGGAAGATGGTAAAAAATGCACCCCGGGCTAAGTAGCATGAGAGGCAAGCGATCATTTCCTTTGGAGTAGCTCTGCAGGTGCAAGCGTATGCCAAGTGCCTACTAGGCCGCCGGAATCCCTGCGAGCCCGCCTTATAGACTCCGGCAGTACTCCGGCATGGAGCTTTTCGAGCCGGGATGTTGGGTGATCGTCTCTCGGAGATCGAGAAGACGTTAAGACGTTGACGTATGCTCATGAACTTCATGCTAGTCTATGGCCTTATTCTTGCATGGCACGACGCGTAGGCCGCTCTCGCCGCCGGCATCGTCTTCCCCGGGGTAGATATTAGGAATTGCAATAGAGGCAGCATGGGATAAAGTTTTCCCTAATGTCTGCACACTAGTCGTCGATCTACCAAATGAGGATGGTCTCTCAGCTCGCCGAACAAATATCTGGAGGTGCTTTCGGAGTGTGCAATCGGTCACGGCCATATTTATATATGCGATCGCGGTTCTTAACAAGGCCCTGTTAACACTCTCTGACGTCCGCTTCTTACTCACTGCTAAGATGAGATATACCAAGAAACAAGTGATGGGAATGCAAATACTCACGGAAATTAACACGGCGCAATATTTTTGCGGAAGCTGAACGAAGCTACGAGAGACAGTAGAACATAGCAACATAGAAAACGAGCTCGGTGTCTCGGCTTAAAGGTTTCTCGACTCCTCCACGTACCCTCGGAGGCGGAAATTGAAATGAGCTGAGGATGTGGTTCGGGAATCCGTAGACAATTTAGAAAGCTATACGGCCTTGGTAAAAAATCAACTATAAGCGTACTAACCTAAGGTGATGAATGGATCGTGTTGTGTAAATCCGGGAATTATATTCCTGCTACTCAGGTAGTGGGTGGATGGAACAGAAACCCTTACGCATATAAATCCCGGCGGCAGGGTCGGTACAGGTCGGTAGGAGTCGCTCACAGCAACACGCCGCTTTCACACGATCTTATTCATCGAAGATGTAATTGTCATTAGTTATCATAACTGGCTCTCGATAGAATACTGGTGTGACTTTCTTTCATCATTGCCGCCTGGATATCGTATATAACTGGTAATCTAACAGATCTGGTATTGTACAAGTTGGTCTTTTTTAATCCGATCTAAACCTTTACTCTCACTCCATGGTACTAATATCTGTCTCCTCGACGCGCCACATATACCACATGAACAAGCTCCTATAAGGCTTAAACTGGTCTGATAAAGCCTTCATGTCGGCTTCGCTCATATACTTGAATTTGCCACCCTTGCTTTTCAGCTTCGCGACATCTCGACCGACAAAGGCCGCCATGCCCCGCTGAACACCCAAGTCACCGAGCGAGAAGACGTCTATGCGCTTGAGCCCGAAACACGCGAACATCTCAGCGGACCAGAGGCCGAGGCCACGGACTGCCGTGAGCCGCGCGATCACCTCTTCATACGGGGCGTCGGCGAGTAGTTGCGCCGACAGCTCGCCAGCAACAAATTTCTCGGCCAAGCCAGACACATACTCAGCCTTGCGTTGAGAGAGGCCCGCCGTGCGCAGCTTTTCGAGGGCCATGCCAACGACTTGTGACGGGTGAGGGAATCGGCGTTTCTTGGCCTCCCCTCCGTCCTCATCTTCGCTGTCGGACCCCTTCTCCTCGCTGTCTGGACCGTCATCGCCCTCGTAGAACAGTTCGATGAACCGCTTCTTGATCGATTTTGCCGCGGCGCCCGAGACTTGCTGCGAGATGATGCCGCTGCAGAGCGCCTCGAAGGGATCGATTTCCTCCGCCAGCCCCTCCGGCGAGAAGATCCGGCAGTGATTGTTCTCGACGAGCGGCCGCATCCGTGGATCCACGGAAACGAGAAACTGGTTTCCTTCCTCGAGGATGTTGGCTGTTGCGGCTGCTTTGGGAACGAGTACATCTTTCACAGGCGCTTTTGTGGGCGATGCCGAGGGAGAGCGCGCCCTAGTCTTCTTGTTGGTCACAATCCGCGATGTCTCAGGAGAGAGCAGCGTGGCAAGCGTGGTGTTTGAATCCACGAGCCGGTCTACGGCTGCGGCTCGCGGTTTCTTGCGCTGGGGAGTTGCGAATACGGCATCCCCAGGAGCCGCGGGCTCTGCCATTAGCTTTGCATTGCTCGGTGTTGGCGTTGGTGCTGATGGGGGCGGTGTGCTTGTCTTTTGTGCACGCCGCCTGCTGGATGCTGTGGCTGTCTTCGCAGCCTTCGCTGGAGCTTCTTTGGCTATTACGTTTGGCGCAGTGTCTGTTCCAGCCTTCCTCTTGCGTCCCTTTTTTGCTGGGACGGGAGGCTGTACTGTTTCTGTTGTGGATAACGATGCCTCGAGCTCTGAGGCAGCGATTAATCGCGCTGACCTACGCGTGGACATGTTTGCTAGTAGCTGTAATTTTAAGTTCTTGTGATCCCTGAGATGAGGCGCAAGACCTTGATGAATTGTGAAATGAGAAGTGGCAGTTCGGAGCTTAGGTTGAAGTGATACACCACGTAGTTGGGTAGGACTGCTTTGGTATCCCCTTCCAACTGTGTTCAACGTTCCCCTAAAACACCCGTCCGAAGGTGCGATTCTATGAAATGATGCCTCCCCAAGATACGAAACCGAAGCTGTTTTCGTGGCGAAGATGCGTCTGGAGAGCGGCGATTTAAGGAATGACAGAGGCTGAGATAATGTGGCGCGAATGAGGGACATGCAGTAGGCAGCTCGGACAACAGTTGAGGGAACGAGAATTCCTCTAAAAAATTAAAGCAATATCATACTAGAGCCATAGAAGTATTGCTTGTCTATGAACGTGAAATTGATGTAAATAGAGAAAGCTTAATGGAAGTATACCAGGTCACAAGTTAGCGTTCGCATGCTTGTGAACGACCTAGTACTGACTTAGGTAGTTGAAAGGCTGCCTGATGCTCTGTTACTCATAGGCACAATTGTGCAGCGTACCCCGTACTCCGAGTTACCTTGGTCTTGTCGCGCCCTTGTCTTGTCATCTTGATGACTCTAGCCTAATCCGTGGGCATATATTTAAAATGAAGAATTGTATAGGAAAATAGCTACTTTTGCAACAATTACTTTCCACCTAGATAACTTTTCAAACAAGGGCCAACCGAACTATACGGCTTTTGTTTCTTTCGGGTTGTTCAAATGTTAACTTAGGGTCTAGGTAGGTAGTGTGATAGGTTGATGTACAGCATATCCATGATAACTCTAATCCAAACTCTGTAGGTTAAATCACGGATGTTGGAAGTCCCCACAGCTTCTTGCTACAGTAGGTAGAACGTGGACATGATACTGCCTGAGCTTATACAATACCTACTAACAATTCACATGAAATCATACGTACTGTCTGGACGTTCATGATTGACGGTTTTGATCAAGCTTGAAGCGCGCAAGGTATGTACCTATTTGTCTATATTGTTTAGGCTGTACTCCGTATAGTTATAGAGACTAGATAAGCTAGGTATGTATCTAGATAGGTAAGTAATATCGTATCTCCCCTGACTGGAAACAACCTGTAGCTGGGCAGTCTAACACGAGATTTTGGACACGGTTGCATCCCTACAAGCGCATGCAATGCTACTGCATCTTACCAGGTACTCTATATGAAAGTACTCGACCTAGTCAATAAGTATGTACTTCTTACGCTGTACCCTCCTTACTACATGTATGTACTTATCTAACAATGTATAAATAGATCGGTATGGCTATTGCTTAGACTCTAGAGGAGAGGATTCCGCATAAAAAAGCATATCTTTTCCGTAATACACGTACCTATTTACTATTTATGAGGTAGAACAAAACGTGCTATCATATTCAATTCCTTGAGTCCACTGACAAACATGTGCTCTTGAGGTAGTTAACTGACAGGTACTGTACTTCGACCTCTTTGGCAGGTACCTCCATACTTGGCTCCCCCAAGCGAAATTCCCCACCCTTCCAATCAATCAATCATCTAAAATTTAAAATGCAAGGTGTGTAGTGCAGCTCCTTAGGTAGGTCTGTATGCTGTGATAACATAACCTGAAATGCCTACAGCACCTACAGTGCTGTGCCCGGACAGGTACAGGCGCAGGTCCATCAGCTCCATCTGCTATCTGCCCTTCCCCTGATTTCTCTTAGCGTGCCTAGGTGGTTTTGGGTCGCACGCACCCACTTCGTGACCTCTTCTCCAACAATTCTACCCATCCAGTAGTCTACCGTAGTTCTGGACGCATCTGGAGAGCATTTGAACTCAACTTAACAGCGTGACTGACAGGTGCTAAACTGGGGCTCTCTTTCGCATCGCATCCTTTTCTCTCTGTCTTTCTCTCCCTCTCTCTCCTCTCTCCCCGGTCCGGTCTTGTCTGTCTCTTCCTCCAACGGTCACTAGTTTTGTCTTGGCCTCCGTCCGATGTGATGAGCGCTATACGGTATTAGCATTTAGTTAAGTGCGAAGCCTCTTGTCCAGTCTAAGCCTCTTGCTCCAGTTATTGCATTCCTACCTAGTACGGTTCGCGGGCTAGGCTGTCAAATAAGATTTTCCCCGAACAGGCTGGAGATAGACCACGACCACCGAGCCTTCTTCTTACACGCCTAATACTTACTACCTACCTCTAATACTCGACCACCCTCGCGATTTCATCTCACGACGAAAGACTTCCAGTCGCCCGATCGCCATCATCTGCGACCTGCGATTACAATTACCCTCGTCTGACGGTATCCGCTCGCTTATCTACTCCCGCCGTCCCGTGTTGTCACGTCTTGCCTCTACACACACACTTCGCACCACTGCGACAAACGAACCGGAGCTCTCGTAGCATAGTATCTCGCGACCGCGTCTGCAAAGAAGATCATAGCTCGCTTTTATATAGGATCGGAGTGGTTCTAAGCCGAGGGCAACCAGAGGAGCCCATCATGCTTATTCCAAAGGGCGGCATCACTTGGAAGTCTGCCAGAGCACAGTTTCCCGCAGTTCGCGCCATATGGCTATTCCTGACAAGAACTCGAGTTCTCCTGACTCTCGCCCTCGCTGGCACCGTCTTATTATTATGGCGGAGTATCAGTTCTTCAGCTACTGAGATGCAAAGGTACTTATTATCCCCCATCTTCTCGCATCAACCTAAAGCTTATAGCATGTGTTCTCGGCATTTGGCTGACTGGTCCCCGTGTAGTTTCTATTGCTGGGGCCCCTCAAAACCACCTATGGACATGACGTTGAACGAACAGCAAGCCTGGAATGCACATCTACATACACCTGTCATATTCAACCACCACGCTCCGGTTACAATCAACGATAGCACGATACAACATGTAGATCTCAACACTATCCGCTCCACACGCCAGGCCGTCGAGAACGAAGAGCGTGTCCTTATTCTTACACCACTTAAAGATGCCTCACCTTATCTCGCCAAATACTTCGATCTGCTCGTTGAGCTCACATATCCGCACCACCTTATCGATCTCGGTTTCCTCGTTGGCGATTCGACCGACGACACGCTCGCTGTGCTAGGTTCAGAGCTAGAGCGTATTCAAAAGCAAAAGGGGAGCATCCCATTCAACAGCGCCACAGTTGTCGAGAAGGACTTTGGGTCTGTTACTGGTCAGAATGTCGAGGACCGACACAGCTTCGCCGCTCAAGGCCCAAGGCGGAAGGCAATGGGCCGCGCCAGAAATTACCTCCTCGCATCAACTCTGAAGCCTGATCATTCATGGGTGTATTGGCGGGATGTTGACATCGTAGAGAGCCCGGAGAAGATTTTGGAGGATTTCATCTCCCTCGACCGTGACATCCTGGTTCCAAGTATGCAGTCCGATTCGTAATAACCCAGGCCTCTCAGCTAACTCTAACAGACATCTGGTTCCACCGTTACGATGAGAATAACAAGGACATTGAAGGCAGATGTGAGTATTTTCTGGTATATGATGGGACGATTTAATTTATTAATGCGGCTTACAACAGTTGATTATAATTCATGGATCGAATCCCCTAAGGCATTGAAGCTCGCAAGCAAACTTGATAAGGATGTTGTTTTGGCAGAAGGTCCGTACCCGCACCTGAGTGGTCCGTCGTCGTCTACTAACTTTTGGACTGTTTGCAGGCTATAAGCAATATGATACTGGTAGAACTTATATGGCCAAGATGGGTGACCGACACGCGAACCAATTTGAAGAGATTGAGCTTGACGGTATCGGTGGTGTCAATATCTTAGTCAAGGCTGATGTGCATCGATCAGGTTGGTTGTCAATACCAGTTATGCCTCTGATAGAAATTGACCCAGCGCTATAGGTATCAACTTCCCATGCTATGCATTCGAGAATCAAGCCGAAACCGAAGGATTCGCCAAAATGGCGAAGAGAGCAGGCTACGAAGTGATCGGTCTTCCCAACTACGTCGTCTGGCATATCGACACAGAAGAGAAACCCGGCAATGCCTAATCTGATAGATGACTCCCTTCAAACACCACCTTTGTGCACACATCTTGCGTCTTCCTGCCTGCATATACTCTTCGTTGTATCGACTATTTCGAGCAGTCTTCAGAATTCATCTCGGCAGGATTTCCATAAAATGTCTATTATTGTACGAGACGCCACGATACGCGCCTACACTACATAGGCCGCTAGAATTTTCGGCTTCGTCCGATTAAGAGGAGTTGGGGAAACGGCCGGGGCTCATGATTTCTTCGTTTTTGTTTGTTACAACCCGGTACTGAGTGGTGACTCTGGCTTAGTCTTGCAGGCAAGCCACTGGATACATTTATGGCTTACACCACAAACCCTCACCCAAGCTGATGAGGCCGTACAGCGCGACGCTTGAATAGGGTTTGCTATTATTTCGATCTGTCTGGCGATGTATTGCGTCGCTGACCAGTTTTGGTCGGGCTTGGTTGGCCCCTTCATCCTGAGCACTCAGAGAGAGCACGACGTTTACAAGCCTTGCATTGATGGACCCTTGGCGGCATCACGATATCAACTTCTGGTGGTACGAATGGCGTAATGGACGGGGAACGTAATAGAGGCATGTGGTTCAATCCCCGAGCTGGAGAGGAAACGTCGTAGGTCATAACATCACAGTTAAGGTGACTGTGATGTGTATGAGTGTAGAAGAAAATGACTAATATATATCACCCTGTCTTATTGGTTGTTGTCGTTGTGTATAAGTACTTGAAACGAGAAAAAGGTTGTCTATCAACGCTGTCGTATCTTTGGACTACATATGACGAGATTGGGTGAAGCTGAACTAATCGCTTCATGTGATCAACTATAAGACGTCTTGATAGGAGTGTTGCTAATAATGACCAAGATAGAGTGAGAATGTTGTTATAGTTCTCGAGATCTGCTAGGGGGATCTAGATAGTATAGTTGTGAGATGAAGGGAGACAACTTTAGCTCGGTTGCAAGTTCATATCAGTTGCATCTGACGTTGGGTCACAACTGAAAATGCCTACAAAACAACAACACAGGATTCACCACCGCGACTTATGGCTTGCATCGTAGTTTCACTTTCCTTCTGCCTTTAGAAGACGAGAGAGCAAAGAGAGATACCCCGCCAAGAAGCAATACAAAAAGACATACATATGTACAGAGTGTGGGGAGATTGAAGTATCTACACCGAGAGCGAAGGCTCGCTTCCTAACCCAGGGAATTCACGGGAACGGTTGTATAAACTTGCTGTCGCACCCATTGTAGCTGCGCTCTTGTATGTGATGTGTACCTCTTCTTTGGGTGTATGGAGGCACGGAGATGGGTACACAGAAACCTCCTTCTATTTGCCTTCTTCTAATGCAGGGTTGTAACTGTTTGTACAAGTTCGGCTGGAGCCATCCTTCCATCCTCCATCCTCTTGATGTAGCCGCGTTTCTCTTTACAGCGCTGTAAGATCGGGTTTGCTTGGTATCCAGCGAAATTTCATTTAGGCTAGTCGAGACTTGTTTTAGTGATTTTTGATAATGGTCAATGAGTCTAGAGCCTCCTTCTCAGCCTCGGCGGCGCGGATCTGCGCGAGGATGGGGGTTAGGTAGGGAACATCCTATATTTCGCATGTCCATGGTCAGTAAACCAATTCTTCTCTTGTATTTTTTTTTCTTGTCGTAATTAAGCTGTATCTCATTCTTTTCGTCATGCTTATCTAGGTGAGGCATCCGATAGATAATAAGTTCGCATATACGTACCTCTTCGGGCTTGGTCCATTGCTCCTTAGGGAGGAGCTTGTGGGTGACGCTGCACTGGATGGCGCGGCGGAGACGGTAGACACGGTCGTAGGCCTCTTGGGGAGGGAGGCGCTTTAGGGCCTTCAGGACATCCTCGTTCTCTTCGATAATTAGGTCGTCGGCTCTGTTACCGTGATTAAAAACAGCTCGTCAGCATTTCTTTCTTCGAACCACTTCCGAGGAGTACCCCGGGGCCAATTGGAATCCCCGTAACCCGAGGCTTTTAAAAGCCTCTTTTCAAACGCGAGATGCCAATTGAAGGGCTGTTCGGTCTGGTGTTGGGATGCAGAGGCAGGGAAATATCGGAGCGCACGAACCGAAGACCGAGCTGGCGGTAGCCGGCAGCGTTGGCATACCAGCTAGCGAGAGGCGTGAGCATGTTGCGCAGCCATGGGCGCTTCAGAACGAAGGGGGCCAGACTCGGGTACGACATGGTGGGCGGATAGGTGGTGGCGTTCGCGGTCGGGCGATGGTGGTGGTGGGAGGGTTTTGAAGGTCGGGCGAGCTTAGAATGGTCGTCAGTTGATTTGCCGGACAAAATCGCTCCTCGCTCGCACTTGCACGCTGCAGCCCCGGCGAGAGGGAAGTCATGTGACCGGGGCACTAGGTACTTCCAGAGCTGTTACCCTGCAAGTAGATTAGGTAGCTTCTATTAGGTAAGCGCAGGGTCCCCCGTTGGTACCTGTCTTCCACCCTCTGTAAGGCGCGCATATCCGTTATCTTGATCCCCCACTCATTCGACGAGGGCGGATAAGCTTTCACGATCTTGCTGCTTCTACTAAACTTTCTTGTACGTATACAAATTAGACCTGCAAATCACGCAATACAATGAGAGAGTTACTCTATCGGTTCCTCCCTCAATCGTGCTTCGTACATACCTTACTATGTATGTATTATATAACGTTGTGCCACCGTGGGGAGGTATGCACTGCAGTTAGTACGATAATGTAGATCGGAAGGCTCAATCTATCTCATGTAGTCCTCGGGCCAGTACCTATGCACAACTACCTAGGTAGTACCTACCCGTATGTTGGAGGTACATATAGCATATAGGTAACACCTACAGCAACACTACCTCATATCGTCTCCTCAGGCAGCACAAGCCAACCAAATTATCGGATCACGCTCATGTCATTTTCATCTACGTCAGACGTTGGTAGGTACGTACTAAGTACCTAAGATTGATATCGGAGCTTACCTCATCTGCTTGCTTGGTCCCTTGCTGGCCTGACTTTCTTTATTATCCTCCCGGGAGGTCAGTGAGTGAGTGACCAACTTGGTAAGAAGTAGCTACCTGCATGTCTACCTAAGGTGCGGTGTATACGTATGTACCAAGCCGATAAAGCTGCCTTTCTTCCATGTTCCCATCTTGTTTCGATCTTTACTACATCCGCAGCTAGAATGGTACCATCATGACATGACAGCCGTCTCTTGAGTTTCAAGCAGGACTTACTTATCTACATCCCTAAGACTTAGGTAGGATTTAGGATTTATCACAGTAACTAGATAGACCCTACCTAACGGAGACAGCCATTGCGGTCAGTGCACATTGCACCGACGTCATCTCTCATCCATCCCCCAGTTCAGTTGCACCAATTCCTTCGTTTGCTCTGTAATCGCCCTCGTCCGCATCACCACGTCTCCGGTTCGGTTTTTAGAGGGGCGGAATAGCCGCAAGAAAGGACCCAGTTTGCGCAGACCCGCCAGATAGACTCACTTACACTACCTACCTACCTTTCTACCTGTCTACATATCTACATACAAGGACCTTAGACTAAGAACCACCGACTGGAAGTTCTAGAGTCCGGCTCCGGTGTTCTCACTACGCCTCTACCTAGCCCATCCATCGAACCTAACTACTGTACGTAGGCTACCTACCTACTTTACTTATTATTATTCGTACGTACCTACATACATACTACCTAGTCTAGTCAAACAGACTAGATACTTAGACATTATCCACTCACATTTCTCACCTCCCACGTGAGCCGCCTCTAACCTCCCGCTCACTCCCCCTTCCCTTCCCTTGCTTTCCTTTCCCTCACCTGCCGGTTACCCCATAATCCATCTGCGGCCCTTTTAATCCCCTCCTCTCCTCTCCCGGACTCCGGCGCATATCGTCTCCTCCCACGAACCACCGCCGACCAAACCCATTCGACCGACCCTCTGCCTCACCGCCCGGACCCCCGAATCCCGAGCCAGTTAGTCAGCCAGCTAGTCGCCTCTGCGAATGTCAATGGCATGCGATAGACGGTAGCTATTGTGTCGACGGTGCACTTGCGAGGGTCGTTCCCCGCACACCGCGCGAGCACATCCATACTTTGACGCCGCACTGCCTATCTATACCTTTGTCCATAGGTATTGCGCGCCTCTCCAGCAAGTTGAATCGATCTGTTTCCCCGTGCACACGACCAACGCTCTCTCTTCCACTACTCCGCAAATCTGTTTCCACTCCGCCGGCCACACTCGACCAAGTCCGACCCTCTTTCAATCGCTTCAAAAGGGCCTCTGACCCGTGGATACCAGAGGCCCCGACACACTCCACGAGGGAATGTCTCAAGGCGAAGTAGCCCAGAGCCATCCCCAAGGATCCTCGTCTTCCGGCACGACGGAATATGGGGGCTTCACCCATCGCACCCCTTCGTCAGTCACGTATACCGGTCCGTCGGAAACCCCACTCGCTCACGGGAGCCCGCGCTCTTTTGCCCCATCTGCGGTGACAACTATGGAACACCCTGAGTCTCGGGGCTTGACGCCGCTGCAGAGATGGGCCACTAGTGCTTCCGACTCGCAGTTCCACGCTCTGGCTGGTGCTGTTGGCGGTTTTACTTCAGGCGTCGTCACCTGCCCTCTCGACGTCATAAAGACCAAGTTACAAGCTCAGGGTGGTTTCCTACCGGTGTCCAAGGGGAGGCATGTCGGCCATCACAAGGTGTACTCTGGCCTAGTCGGCACGGGAGGCGCCATATGGAGAGAGGAGGGTATTCGTGGCCTGTATCGTGGTTTGGGACCCATTGTCCTGGGGTATCTACCTACTTGGGCGGTCTGGTTTACAGTCTATAACAAGAGCAAAAAGTACATGGGGGACCATCATGGTAAGTTTGATACCCGTCTAATCTACCATTAGAGTCTAGCTGATGATCGCCCTCTGTCCGACAGTGCGCAATCAGTTTGCCATCAACTTCTGGTCATCCATAATTGCTGGAGCCAGCAGCACGGTAGTGACAAATCCGATCTGGGTGATCAAGACCCGTCTCATGTCACAATCGTCCAGTGGGTATAACAGAGATATGTCGGTATTTCCGAGATCGGGTAACACTCCGACTTCGAGACCAACTATCAACTCCCCTTGGCATTATCATTCAACAATCGACGCCGCCCGCAAAATGTATTCCTCCGAAGGCATATTGTCCTTCTATTCAGGCCTGACACCAGCGCTACTCGGCCTTACGCATGTAGCAGTGCAGTTCCCCGCCTACGAATTTCTGAGAAAGAAGTTTACCGGCCAAGGCATGGGAGAGATGACGGATGCCACCCAGCAAAGTCACTGGTTCGGTGTACTATCAGCCTCCATATTATCGAAAATCATGGCGAGTTCAGCCACATACCCCCACGAGGTAATCCGGACGCGGCTACAAACACAGCGTCGTCCAACACCCGGAGTGGAGTATTTACAGGGACTAGGGATTTCAGAGCATACGCCCGGAAGCCAGTCTCCGTCGACTAAGAGAGCCAAGAACAACGGTCCTCAGCCCAAATATAGGGGTGTGGTCATGACTTTCCGCACGATATTAAGGGAAGAGGGCTGGAGAGCTTTCTACGCGGGTATGGGCGTCAACATGATGAGAGCAGTACCCGCAGCAACAGTCACCATGATGACATACGAATATGTTATGAAGTCCCTCCACCACGCTCAAGCCGAAGGCAGGCGTAAAAGAGCAGAGGAGGCTGACGTGCACACTATGGCTGAACCCTGAGACGGAAAAAAAAGGAGGCGTGAAGCCTATTTGTACAAGGAACGCATGTTATATCTAGAACCCTTGCTGTAAATAACACTCCGCTGGGGGAGGGAACACAACTTCACATGTTAAGAGTAGGCATGTCATAATCCGGCCGGGTTGGCCAAAACGGGACCCCTTAGAGGCTTGTGGCGGCCAGGTCGTCAGGGTCCCCAACACGATACCCCTTCCTTGTAGGTATAGACATGTTTAAGAGCAGACATAAAGAGTAAAATGAAACCAAAAGATTTCTAAGTCTTCTCATATATGGATATTTAAGGATCTATGATGTTGGCTGTCGGCTTTTATGACTCGGTCAGCAATAAAGCAGAGTGAGGACTGAACCCCCTATGATAACTTCATTGATTACACTATGGTATGGCATTGTAACCTATGTATAGTAAATCGATTTCAAAGTTTATTATTATACCTTCGAGTTCAGATAGACTACTACATATTTCTTTTCCGTAGGTACTACCAAGGGGTAAAGTGCAAAGCGGAATCCTGTATAGAGTAATAAGCACTTTCTCGCTTGTATAGCGACCGAGATAAGTGTTCCATTCACTTGGGACATGTCCAATACATACTGGCTATTAAATAAGCAGCTTTAGGTATTGAGAGCACCGTGATGGTGACATACTAGCTGTGATGCTTCTGTCTGAAACCATGTACATTGCCGCTAGCGCCCGAAAGCTGACGCGATCTGCGAGTGAGTGCTAGCTACGTAAGACCCCTTTCCCTACCGTATCCAAGTAGCCTCATAGAAAAATGTTAGAAGCAAGGGATGTAGAGGGCATCGTCTTCCCACACACGATATTAAAACTCACGCCGCTAGTCTTGATATACTTACCGGATGGATATATCCTCGTTGGAATCCTGCAAAAGTTCGCTAACCAATCGACTGGAATCTGCTAGACATACTTATCACCAATATATCCACTCTTCCCTCGAACGGCCCCCATTTGCAATGATCTCAAATTGCCTACTCCAGTATTCGAGGTGCAGACGTTCATCGTCCTCCTCATTTCCCTCACTCTCGTCGTCCTCCTCATTTCCCTCACTCTCATCATCATCATCATCAATTAGCTCATCTTTCGGCAGCACGCCGATAGACAAAAGTGCATCCTTCTCCTGCGCTGTCCAAGCCATATTTTTCTCCTCCGCTTTGATGCGGCCCATCTGTGCCACCCATGGCCCAATGAGGAAATCTCTGAGGGAAAGGGTGCTATCTTTGTATTGACTCATGAAGCTCGTAACAAGGTCATCGAGCCGGTGGACACGGCATTCGTCTTCTTCCCTTAACTCATCAAAGTCGCTTCCATAGTCAGCTGGTAACTCGTCGTCCGTAATTGAGGAACAACAGGTATGTCGAATCTCCAAGCGGTCAAAGGTGAGGCATCGGATGGCAGATTCTGCCAGCTTCAGGGGTGGCTCAACGATCCCCGTAAGGAGATCGAATATGTGTACCACATCTCCGAAAAATCCCGGATCCTTTTCTATTTCTTCACTATGCCACCAAAGCATCTGGTTGAAGTAGAGTACAGATAGAGAACATCCTTTAGGACTTGATGAGCATGCACACTGTATCAGCTGTCAGCTATCGCCGCCTCGTAGATAGTCTGCAGGTGCTTCGAAACAACCGAGAATTTGCAGAATATATTCTAAGATCAAATGGAAGCCTTCATGGTCTATATCTACTCGAATTTGGGTTAGAATGAGAATAGAATCCACTCACTGAGCATCCGTCATAGCAGATGGATTTCGTAAGACGCGGGAACGAAGGGCTTCTAACTACAGATAAGACACAAGAAGCGAGATCGTCCTGGTCCAGACAATTCGGATCACAACAGGCCGGTAGGATCCACCGAAATATCCCATGTATAATGTAATATTTGGGGTATTCAATAGAGGCCGGTTGTGGAATAAGGCCTTCGGTAGCCCACGCTAGTTCCCGAGTATAATCTGCGCCGTGAGCGACGAGCCATTCGCAATATTGACGCCGTTCGAAAAGAGACCCGCACTTAATATTCTTAGATAGCGGTGTGATTCCGCCGGATATGCTATCCACGTCTCGAAAGCCTAAATCGAAAGCCATCTGGGCCCTTTCAGGTATCTTGATTACATGGTATATTGAGTTACCGCCATGAAGTGAAGGACCGAGTCGGTAGTCACCCCTTTGCAGACGGAATATTTCATATGGGTCCCGTCCGAGTGCTTGGAGCTTCTTCACAACATAGGGGGCCTCATGGTCAAGAAGGTCTGGTTCGTGGGCTATTGGCTGGTCCTGTTGGTTGATCGGCGCGGAGAGTCCTCGAAGTTTCTGACGCCATTCCTTCAAGTGCTTTAGTACCACGTAACAAGTGTTCCGAGAGGCTTTCGCGCTGAAGATATATTCTATGTTTTTACTAGTGAGTGGGGAGTCGTGCCTCAGTAAGGTTTCCATGGGCTTCGAGCAACCGCAACCCTTATATATGTTGCACATATCGGATGGACACTGGTAATAGCTAAAAAGAACTGCCGCGTCGAAAAGGGATTCAAATTCTGGGGGATTGAAAAAATCTGGTATCGTTTCTAGGATATGGTTCAAACCTACCGGCCACCGAACGGCAAGCTGGGTCAATGCTGTAGTCTGCCGAGAAGAATTCGGACCAGCGCAAAGTTTTGGCTTGGTGGCTAGGATATCAGATGACAAGCCATCTAGGTCTTGGCGTAGCAGTACAAAACATAAGGGGTTGAGCTCAAGTGCTGTAGAAATTTCATTTGACTGATTTATAAAATCCCCGAGTTGTAAGAAGTTGATGCGCTCTACAAGTTCATCAGGGGTGTTCCATTGATATTGGCACTCGGGGGCTTTTCGCAATAGCAGAGATGCCAGAAGCTGGTGCGTGCGGAAACTTGGATTTGTCAAAAAGTTAAGCGTGAAAATTTGAACCAGGGGTTGTTGCTGCGTTGACGTCACGCCCAAGTTGGAAAGTTCGGTTATCACATGGAAGAATAGTGAGGGGTCAAAGTGAAACTTGGGAAATTTAGCTTCTTGTTCTTACGCTTCTATAGCTGTGTGGGCGCATTTACCTTCTTGACGATATAGTCTATTAAGGTCAGGCCGTCACTAGAGACGTCCCGCGGCGACGCAATTCGTTTGTTGTAGGCCATTCTGATCCCCGAAACACAATCTGCAACAAGACTTTGCATAATTGACTTCCGCTGGCGTTCGGCTCTTGAAAACATCGGCCTGAGCGTCTCGGCGTGCTGAAATAATAGTGCCAGCATGCGGAATGGTGCTGATTGGGATGTGTCCACCACGGAATAGCATCGAAACACCGGGCTGATACTGGTTCCCCCGGCGCCATAGTCTAGGCTCATACTCACTGACACGGCGGCAGAAAGGAGTTTCTGTAGGCCATAGTATGTAAACCCGATTGTCTGTCGTCGCTGGACACTGATGTCCACATAGTTGAGACAGCCTGGGCTGTGTGTTGATTCGGTCTCTCTCTCGGAAAAGAAGTCGAACGGGTACCAGCGTGATTTTTTCTTTTCTATTTTACGCCATGGATGGCAGTGACAAAATCTTGAGTTTTCTGACGCTATCCATCCTGAGGTTGTCCTGAGGCGTCTAGTATTGTTCGACGGCGAGTTTCTACATGGATGGAAGTCGCGCAACTCGTGTATGGCTTCGAGCAGACTCGGTCTTGATACGAGAGCCCCAACAAGGTGTCTTCCCGCAGACTCTCGATTCATAGGCGGTGATTGGCTGCTGAGATGTTGTAAGATATTAAGCACTTCAGTCATCGTTCGTGTGTTCGCTTCGGTACGGGATTCAAGTATATCTAGGCGGGCGGTGTTGGCGGAATGATTCGTGTGTACTCGATCCTCAAACTTGTCGAAGCGATCCTTCGTTACCGATTCGAGTGTCAGAAGCATAGACTGTAGGGGCTGAACACTCAAATCGATGCTAGTCAACTGGGTGGTATTAGAGGAGTTGAGTTTTTGGCTAGCATCTGAGTCTGCGCTGAGTTTTGCGAGAACACTTTCTTGAATTTTAATAGTATCGTTAAGAGCATCGAGATTGGTATTAATAGTTAGGTGCGAATATCTAGATGGTGTCAATGATTAGTACACTGGTATTTGGGCGAGTGATTCCACCTCGCCGAAAGTATAAGCGTCGAAGATAGGGAGGCAGTCATCTGGAAAGTGACCTACAGCCCGAGTCCTTGGGCACCTAATAGCAGCTGGTCTGTGATACGTTTGAGATTCTCGCCCATCTCTTCTAGAGTAGAGATGTGGAAGGGATACTCAAATTTCTTTTTAAACTCTTTCATCTTCCCTTTGACGCTGATCTGCTGTGAGGGTTGAGTTTCCTGCAGCTTCCGCTGAAGATCCCGCATCTCTGTTGAACATGAGTGTAGACAAGATAGAACTGCGTCAGCGGGAGCCTGGTGCTGTGTTCGTAGCGATTGAGATGCGGTGCCTATTGCGTCAAGAGTTGCCTTCAGCTGTTCTAGGTAGGCTAGAGTCTTCGCAACCCGCGTGTTGCGGGAATTTAAGTCGTGGAGATATTGCTTCAGCCCCCCGTACACTTGTAGGCCGAGCGACACCACGCCGACCGCGGTTCCTACAACGCTAACAGGGTCAGCCATTGCGAGAATGGGTAGCACATCCAAGTGTAGCGAAGTTTAGATTCTTCGTGTCGGTAACTTGTGCGCATGCGTTTTAGACTTGAATGATATAGGATAGCGGCCATATCATAGAGGGCCAAGTGAAATAGGAAGAATATGTGAGAAACAGGACAGAATGCCTTGGAGAGGCTGTGCCGTAAGCCAGAGACGCCCAGACCCTCGTTCTATAGGCCTGATTGGGCGTCATTATCTACGTCGACCTCTAGCAGAACGCGTACTTCTACTTATCAAGTACGGCGGCATCGGGAAACGGGTGTGCAGGCCAGATGGGATCGGTTTTTAGCAAGTATTAGGCCTTACGGGTGAAGATGAGGAGATACGTTACTGGCAAAAGTGAGGCCTTGAGCTGGTAATATTAGAACCTGCGAAATTACAACCCTTGGCTTGGTAGCATTGGAATTTCAATATACTATGCTAGGTACTTAGCCTTAATGGGAGAAGATCATGTAGGGAATCATACTGTCTTGTGACAACTAACAACTAACCCTAATGACGCCAAAGCCACTTCTCAAACTCGTCAACGCTCAGATTCTTTGGCTGGGCAGTCCTCGAGGTTTTCCAGCTCTTAGAGCCTATGGCGAATGCAAGGTGAGATGCGGGGTCCTGCATAAAGCCCCTCACTCTCTTGGTCTCCGGGCTGTCCTCGCCTTCACAAGCGACTCTGGCCTTATAAGCCCTCTCCGCAAATACCTTTGCCCGAGCTTCATCGCCGTGTGTTATGGCGACTTGAAACGCATCGTAGTATAGTCTTGGTATAAGAGCCATATCATGAGTACCGTATTCGTCGACTAGAAGTTTGAGCAGAGCTTGACACGCTCGAAGGCTTACAAGCGGCTCCGTCATTATAGTAGAACTATCGCCGACCTGTTCATCGAGAAGTTGGATCTGTCTGCGGCGGTGGTCGCTGGCTTGCAGTTCTTCGAGTGGAAGACTACAAAGTTCGCAGTGACAATTGAACCCGAAGTTGGTTCGGAGATGCTCAAGTCGGCTCGGGGTTGGGTCATTATTTCTATAGGATATGGTGATTTCTTCACCTGCGAAGATATCTCTAGTAGCATGAATCGTCTCATGTTGGGTTTCGCCATTCCATGAGTTGTTACAGTTCGGTAAGCAGCTATGGTTGATAAGACAAATCTCCAGGTAGATCCCTCCCTTTCCCGCACCGGGTCCGCAGGGCAGGGCGTTAGTTTTAACGATACCTGCGAATGCGTGTCGGCCTGGGAAATTGTTGTGCAGCGAAAGGAATTGCCTCTGCTCCTCCTTAGATCGAGTTTTGAGTTGAGAAGCTACCTCTCTCTGCATCTGTTCTGGAGGTGCATTGCGAAGGATAAGAAAGGGTTTCTCGCAGAGGATTCGCGTCCCACTTCTGATATTGCATCTAGCGACCAAGCCTTTTCCTTTGCCTGGTATCTCTAACGCTTCATACAATTTGTCGTTCATACATCGTATTGGATAATCGACTTGACTACCACTATCCGCGGTGGCGAACCGTGGGACCGTTGTTACAGCATCGCCCTATGTCTAGTTAGATCTATCGGTAGCTAAGCTCAGAGTAACGAACAGCGTTCAAGAAGGATCGACGGGAGTCATGAACATCACGCCAATCGTAGAACCCCCATGAATCAGCGAGCTCTGCCCATGGGCGAATACGCGACCCAAACATCGACTTAGCGATGTGGCGTACGCCTCGAAGGTAGTCCCAAACATTGGTTTTGGAAGCGGTATGACCAGTAATTCTAGAGCTGAAACGCAAAAACTTGTGACCTTCAACCGGAAGTGTTGGGTGCTCGCCTGCGGTGAACTCGATATAGTGGTCATGGAACTTCACTTGAGCGTCATCCTGGTACCGTTCCCGGATGGCGTCGATGAAGCACCTCCACTTAAGCATATCCTGGCTGCCCCGGGTCAAGCGTGGTACCATATCAAAGCCCTCGTCGCTGCCCATGGTGGCCTAAAACGCGACCGAGTAAAATTGGATTGAAAATCCGCAGCTGGATAATGAAGTACGAAGGAAATAATGAAGTGTCGACCTCAGCCGGGAACGAGGGGTTAGACTCGTGAACCGCGGCAAAGCTCGCGAGTGTAGAAGGTGGCAAACACTCTCGACATGTCGGATCATTTCGAGATCCTATCTCGGCTGGTCTCTCATGCTGTGCGACACTTGCTCCCCGCGCGTCCACTTACACGTTTAGCTGATAATGGGTTCTGCGTCTTCTGCAGGGTGCACATGCGCGATAGGCTACAGGCGCTTCAGATGAACGGAACGTTAATTGATTGGCGGGCGAACACATCTAATGCGCTACAAATTGCGTTATAGAGCGATCTATTAGCAACATATTTCATGAAAGTGAACCGAAATGGGATGAGAGCCTGTCTAAGGTCAGTTGATCAGTGAGGAAGACACGGTTTTGTCGTGGAGAGCCGCAGAAATAGGGAGCTCAAGATGGGCTCTAGGGACCGACGCGTGCGCCACGTGGGTGTATTAGACCCAAGCCCTATCCGCCTATGGAGGTAGGTCACGTAGGATGGGTAGATTAGTCTAGGCCAGGTGCCTAACCAAGTCCCCAGGGTGGAATAGCCTATGCATCAGGTAATCCCCCACACTTCAAACGCTTTAAATCATACTATGCCACATTACTATTCACTACTCTTGCTTATTTCTAAGACAAATAGCCTACTGCAATATAGGGATAGTGTCAGCATGCACAGATACTATCAAGACATTGCCGAGGGTCCGTGGCTGCAATCGCGGAAAGTTGGCCTAGTGCGCTAAGTGCCCGCTTAGAGGTCAATTTTGTATAGAGACAAGTGGTTTTTTTCTGGCCCGGGTTCCGATTGTAATAGGTGCTTTCTACATAAACTACGGAGTAATGAAGGAAAAAACGTTAGGTATAAAACGAGGGCATCATATGAAGGAGATAGGTTGGTAAAGTCGAGATTCGCTCGCTAATTCGTTCGCGACGAGAATGTCACGCCCACAATCTGACCCTCAAGGCTATTCGACCATATTGAAAATCCCGTTAAATGATCTCGATTGACGGAAAAGTAGAGTCGTCTAACCCTTGTAAACATGGTTGGCCCGAGTCCATCCTGAGATGTAACTCATTAGCTGAGTAGGACCCGACCGTCTAGAACTGGGTAGCATATCATCATTAGACCTACGTGCTGGCAAAATTAGAATCCCCCGCTATTGTCAGAGACCGGATTGGCAACCTGCCCTAATTTTTAGCAAAGAGCTACTGTTGGAGTAAAGGCTGTAGCTCGGTAGAGAACACGATTGGCAAGCTCTAGTCTTCGAGCCTATCATCGTACTAGCCTATAATCTCGGTGCTCAAGTAGATCAGTCGAAGGATAAGTACGTTTCATTTCAGCGGCGGGAGGCACCTTGAGTCTCTGAATCTAATACGCAGTTTGATTCAGACGGAAGTCGACCGATTGAGGGTGAAGGTATCATGAGGTGCCCAAAGTGTGGTGCGTTACGGTCTGACGAGTGAGATGTGCCCTGCAAGATTCTGACCGAGTAATCGTCCTGTCTGGTTGCTATCAAATTGTAGGCACTTATTGATTTCGTAACTAGTAGGGAGTCACTAATCCGAGGTGCTCTATGACCAACGTGATCGTACGTTAAATTTTGTAGTGGTAGGTGAGTGCATCTCGCATGATAGTTCCTATTTCAGTATGAGAGTGCGAGTATTTGAGAATGTGAGAACGCGAGAGAGAGAGAAAGGGAGTATATAAAGTCTATGAACTCCGTTCAATGATATGGTACAAAGCATATAGAAGCACCATCACCTTCAAGTTCTTACCCATTCTATCTTACAGGCTGGTCTATACCATCTATTCAACCAAAATCACTTGCTACACATCAAGTCTACCTTAGCACTTCGTCATCATGCGCGCGCCAACAACCGCCATTGCTCTCGCACTTCCCTTCTTCCCGGCTCTTGTGGCCGCTAGCAAGGACTGGTCTTTGACTTCCAACTGGAAAGCCAACTGCGGCGGAGACAGCTACACCGACTCGGGGAAAGCCTCCATGGACTGTACGAACATCTACCTGCGCGACGGCGTAGGCGACGTCAGCACCACCTACAAGACTAGCATCGATGCGGGCTACTGCAGGGTCTATCTGTATGATGGCCAGTACTGCGGTGGCGCTGTGCAAACCTTCACGGCTTATTCCACCGATGGAAATGGAAACGGCAAGGGAAAAGTCTGTCTCACAGGGACTAGTGTCAAGAGCTACAAGGTCTACTGTACTGTTTAACCGTTCAGACAGAACGATGACGGTGATGACGAGAATGGTGGTTTATCGGAGACTTAGGCGTGGGAGCTAGATATGAAGGTAGTGCCACAGGATGAACTCATGTTGCCGATACTAGATAACCGACATAAGGCAACTCAATTAGTATGGCAATACTTCTATTGGGGCGATGGGGGGTTAAATGTATATCGGTAGGAGGCACTTATTAGGTGTATAAATGCCTACCACTACCTTGAACGCATGATGTCTCCAGAGGACTCATCTTAGCGTTGGCTTTGCTGGTGTTTGACTCCAGCACGGGCTACCGCAAGTCCGAGTAAACCCCTTGCTTTATATGCCTTAATAATCATTTTAATGCTTCCCTAATTTCTCACGTTCCATATCAGAATGCGAAAGTCTAGCGGGCACGGATTGCCGAGCATGATGGATTATCTGCATCTTCAAAGGTGAGAAGAGCTTGCCGAAGAGATGTCTAGAAAGGAAAGGAAATCGATGCTTATATTATTAAATAGAATTCCCGAGAGGTAACACCTAGCTACATCTTGCGGTTCTGCCTGTTCCCTGTAAACGTTATCAGTTGATAGCAAGTAACTATGTCGAATTAGCTCGCACAGGATTGTTAAAAAAAAAACGAGTCCTCATCTATGTTAATGGAGAGCATTATATGAGACGACTCTAACAATAGCCTAGATTCTTTAATCCGTAGATTAGTAATGCAATAAAGATTCATTATCCAGCCGACGTGATGGTAGAAATGTCGAGATTAGAAATTTAACCCTGCTCGTATAGAATCGCTGGTAAGCTACGTATCTCGCCCATGGCTTTTTAGAACTCTCCTATCGGTTATGGAATGTAGCAGATTATCACTGGTCTGATTTTACCCGCTCGCCATTCCATGTTCCATTAGTTCGCATATTATCAACTTCTCGAAGGATTCTCGTGGCTGACCCCGCTACCTGGAATCCCTCTGATCCAGGCTGATAGCTTCCATCGCTCGTGACTCGGTCGTATATAACATGGTCGTGACTGTGAGTATTTTTTCTTCGTATAAGCCTAACTAGTGGCCACAAGGTCGGGATTGTTCCAACGATAATGATGACGTCCATCTGTGAAGCCAGTTAATTATCTCGGCGATGAAATCTTTTCGTCCCTAAAGTAGGCATGATCATGAAATGCTTACTTCAGCCCTAGGCGCGTATTAGTATCGTTAAGTCTAAAACTTGGACTCCAGTTACTTACGTGTACCATAAAGATATCGGAGCCCAGTACCACGTAACATCCGCACTATAACAATTCCTCTGTTAGGTATTGAGATTATGGATACGATCGAATGATTAATTGTTGCTTGAAAGGCTTGAGAAGGCACAGGAGCAAAGAAAATGAGAAATGAACGACTCTAGAATACATACTGCTTGTCTAAGTCTTTGAGTAAGTATATTTTAACGATCGTGGCTCCGGCTGCACTGATAGAGGTATTAGATAGTTTCTGATGCGCATGTCCGCTGCGACGTACAATATACTCCCTCCCATTAATATCGACAGCCCAATCTTCATTCTCGGAGCAATGTTGAGCTTTGTGATAAATAGAACGGGGAAGATGGCGACGATGACGTCTACAAGTGCATTGTAAGCTGACTGGATGAAGCCTATATACTGTCTACTCCTAGTGTTAGTTTACAGCGACAAACTTGTATGTTATCGTGCACTATTGGAAGGGACATACTGGACCTGTGGCTCAAGACAAGTTCCTGGGAGCCAAGGTTTCCATTGCTTCTGAGGCGGGTCGCAGAAGAGGATTATAACGACAATTGCGAGGATATTGAGGATAATCAATATAGCACATGCCCCCCAGAGAAAGCATAGATGCCATCTCTTTGCGGACAATCCTGTCAAACGGACGAGAAATATCAAAATTGATATCTTGCTGCAAGTGGAGGAAATAATAGAAATCGTCGGGGCGAGGATAGTGTATTTAATAGCTTCGGAGAGATCATATGGATCCTTGATATCTGCCTGGTGCTTGCCCAAGCCGTGAGCGGCGCCGACGGCTATAAAATATTAAGAATTAGAAAATGGCGTATATAGTAAACAATCAGTTTATCTATTGAAAGTCTGGGGGCATGATCGACGCCATAGCAGATGAGAGCTAGAACTGCGCCATATCGGGAGACTTGACTTGGACATACGTACTGACGAGGGAGGAGCACACGAGAGCGGACAGCTAGGAGAGTTTCTGTCAGCACTATGATCTTGTATGTAGCGTAAGAAACCCTCACAGATCCAATTATCAGGAAGAAGTCATCCCAACCTGTTTGCTTCATAATCACTAGAATCGACCACGAAATTAGTACTCCCGAGGCAAAACGGGGGACTAGGCTGAATCTTGAGCTCGTCAAGCTAGTGCGGTGTGCATTCTAAATGAGTTTTAGGGAGAGCTGGGCACATACAAGTTCTTCCGATTATTCTAGCCGCAGTAACAATGATGACTAGGCTACCAAGAACCCAAGAAACGACATTGAGACACGTCACATAGTCAGTTTCCGCCATGATACGAGCAAAAGTATCAAAACGCAAAAGTTTGGAGGCCCATTGAATTAGCTGAACGTATCAATTATTGGGTATAAAGAAAGGAGGCGTGAAGTCTTGAGAGCGAGGGTTGTTGTAAAAGCGGTTTCGTGAGGAAAAATTTACGATATATGTTCTGTGCTGGCCATTGCAAAAATGCTTGAGATAGGTATTGTGATAGATACTTGCCAGCCTTATTCCCCAGGTTTCCCCAGAAGCCACAATTGAGTCAATGAAGATGAACGGGTTCTGTGGCATGCTGAGTAGTATGTTACCATGGTACTAGACATTGTAAAGTCTTATCGATTGATAGAAATTGCAACATGGGTAGAATTCTAAATTGGGTCAACCGCAAGGGTCGGAATTACGGTATCCAATAGGATCAAGCCCGGCGCTGCAGCTAACTGCGTTACAAAAGAACCAACAGCAGTATTCTGATGCTCGTGACCAATATCGTACAGCCATAACCAGAACGCCGGGTTTTCGTATGCATGACGATAGGAAGGCATAGGAGCGGACACACTCTCATTGCTACAGTAGAATATATAGACCGTTCGCTGCACATGCCACCCAATAACTAACAAACCCATTTATACTCCATAGTGTCCTATCTTCTAGCTTTTAATCCTATTGTTTTGTTGAGTGATTTATGCTACTTACTTGCGAGTATGGTTTCAACCGTTTCAAAAGACGAGGCCCTCAAAAACGCTTCGAATATTGTGGCTTTGCTCTCTCAGGGGTCCGATCCACTCATCTCCGAGGATGTTAGAGTGGAGGCTTTGCAAGCAGCACACCTGGTCGTCCGTGCTCTAGAGAAGCCCGAGGATGGGCTGATCAAGTTCGCGTTTAGTGTAAGCAAAAGAACACGTAACCATTATTGTATGCGAGTGATCTGACATTACTCGCAGCCAGTAACTTGGATGGCTGTTCGTGTGTGTGCCCAATTGAATGTTTTCGACATTATCACCAAGAATGAAACTATTTCTATAAGGGCTGACTAACAACACGAGGAAAAGCGTAGTGCGCTATGGCGCGATATATTTATGCTGGATAAAAAGAATTAAATTAAAACCTAAATAGTAGTATTTTTTTAGTATTAACTAACTAAAAAAAAAAGTAGCTAAAGAAGCAAAAAAAAATAGCTATTTATAATATAAATAAATATTAATTATATAACTTATAGTTAAACCTATAGCTAAGTTTATAGTTAAGTTATATTATAATAATTTTTTTTTATATTTATAAAATTATATTTTTATAATATTAATTTTGTTTTGTTTTATTTTTTATTTTTTATTTTTTTAATTTTTTTAAGCAAGTTATAATATTAATATATATAGCAATATATTTATTTTTTAATTTTATTT
>MU392616.1:163735-191719 GCA_022578505.1 Nemania abortiva | reverse complement strand
ATTATATTATTATTATATTATAACTTAGTTAATAAAAATAAAAGTTTTATAAAAAAAAATATAAAAGTTTTTTTTAATAATAAAAATATATTAAAAAGTTTACTTTTATTAAAGTTTAATTTTTTTTTAAAATTATTTAAAGCTTTTTTTAAATTTTTTTAAATTAAATTTTTTTAATATAATTATTAAAATATTAGCTAAAAAAAGATCTACTTTTTTAAAAAAAAAATAAATAGTTTATTTATTTGTTTATAAGCTAATATAAAAAAGTAGCAATATTTTACTTTTAGCTTTATAAATATTTAATTTATATAAAGTTATAAATATTTTTTATAAAATTAAAAAAAAATTATTTATAGTTTAAATATTAAAGTATATTTATATATAATAATATTTTAAAATATTTATATAAAAAAAATAAATAAAATATATATATTAAAAATTAGCTTTTAAAACTAACTAATATATTAAAATATTTTTAAAAAAAATAAAATATTATTTATAATAAAAATTAATAATAAAAAGTTTAAAACAATATATTATATTTAACTAATAATATTTTAAAAGTTTTAAAATTTATAGTTTTTTTTTTTTTTAATTAAAAATTATTTGTTTTATTTATAAATTTTTATTTTAATTTAATTTTGCTTAAAAAATAACTTCTATTGTTTTTTTAAAACGCTTATTAGTTAAATAAACAGAGCCTCTACTAATAAGCTTTATACAACTCAATATGTTTCGGACTGGAGTCTTAGGGGTGGCTCAGCCGTGCCCGAGATCGGGAGTCCTATAAGGTGGCGTTGTGGCGTGTGACATTCCCTAACAGAAAGCCAGATCTCGATTCATTGACTGGGTTGGGGAATATGGATTTGTTGAATCTGAGATTGTTCGTTCGACACCAACCTAATACCTCAGCAGATATATTGATACTAAGGGGCAGGGTCCAGGTACCAATAACGGGCCAAGAGTGAGGCTGCGGACCTGTAATGAAGGCATCAGAAAAGAATGTTTGAAAGAATACTGCAGCAAACGGAAATGGATAAAGATAATCACTGGACCGCCCGGCGGTTCCGTGCAATCTGCCAAGATAATAAACTTCGTTCGTGTGAGCTAAGCGGACTTTAGTAATATAACTTTGAGAAATTTCGGGCCTCGTTCTATTACTACCGTCTACGAGTTTAATAGTGCGAACTATAACACCGTTCTAATATTGGTTCATCAGAGAAAATGTGGGCGTCCTTATAAATAGATCTAACGCGACTCGCTACGATCTCGCAAAGCATACCTACCAATAGCTCAGCGGCTGGAGTAGTAGACTATATCGACCTAGGTGCGGTAGTAGACTCCAACCCTGGGCCGAAGGCGGTGATGAAACCTTACGAAGAGGTAGAATGGATTTAAGGGCCCAGTCGGTTAGAGCTGCCAAGTTTAGAATTAGGCAATCCGTCATCCCATACACGACTTAGTCGCGGGAATCCGTAGTCATCCCATTGTCTAGACAACTTAGATGGTGGCGCAAGCATATAGACTAAAGACAGCCACTACCACCAATAGTGAAAGGGTGTCAGGCAACTAGGTCGCGCTTGACCCCCTTGGAGTGGTTGTATCATAAGATGAACATTATATTAAGAGAGAAATCCTCCCTTATTCTTAGGGACAGAACTCGGTGATAATATTGAGTTCTACCACTATACTTCGACTAAACTACCATCCATCCGTTACCTTGTTGTAATTTATATTCAGTCTGGAGCCCGTTATACTAACAAAAGCCCGCACGCATTTATAGAATCTTGTCGACCATTAGCAAACCAAAGCTCACAAGCCTTGTGTAGCGATCAGCATAGGGATAGCAAGGTCGCTAGTGCAGTGAAATTCGCCGATACGATCGAAGCAGGTAGCCAACTAGATGCCCAACTAGGCTCGTGCCTCTGGATATTGTTTGGCTTGGATCTTAGTCCTAACGAATACGCCGCTGAGTGCGGTAGGCAAGAGTCCGTAACTTAATTAATTCTCTTGTTACAGCAATCTACTAGCTGCAAACCCCCGAACAAAGCTGCTTGGACGGTCTGCGGGGTCCGGTTCGCCCTGAACCTTGGTCGTACTCATAGCTTGAATGGTTTTAGGATGTTCGCGAGCACGAGACCGGTACCTAGGTAGCTGTGTAAGGGTATACATGCTTGAAAGCGGAACTATGCACATAACTAGATACATCAATCAGAATCGCTTAGGTACCCAGAGGTACCTACTTATAACTATGGGCACAGCCCCGCTATTCCACTTTTAAGTCCAATAAGAGCTTGCCCAGAAGACGCGCCTTGCCCCGCGGCGGTCCTCCGTGGGTCTGGCGACAACGTGCATTATTGTAGGTATGTAAACACACCGTCTTCTTCCCACCCCACGTCTACGCTATCATGGAGGCTTTTCTTCGCGAATGGAGGCTAGACGCCCTGAAGAAATCCCAATACGAATCCGCCGTCTTTATCGGCGATAAGTTATTAGCCCTCACCAGTATGCTCTTGCCCGTCTATTGCGAGACCGTGCCCGTGAAATGCTAAACGGTTTGCCCAGACCATGATCATGATGCCTACTGGCTAGCACAAGCGCACTTTGCTAATGGCAACTATACCCGGGCGCAAACATTCCTCTCCAAACAAGGTCTTGTTGCTCGGAACCCGACTTGCCAATACCTCGCCGCCTACTGTTTCATCAAGCAGTCTCGCTACGATGAGGCTCTGGCTGTGCTTGGGGAACGCAATCCCACACATCTCATATCAAACCACGCGGCTAAGCGCAAAACGCAGCACGGCAACAGTCGTGCTGCAACCAACGCAGGTCGCGGGATTCCTAGGTCCCAAGAGAGACGGGAGGAGCTATCAGACGAGGAAGCAACGAATCGACGATATGAGGCTGCCATGTGCTACTTGAGGGGCATTTGCTATGCAAAGCAGAATGCCTTCGACCGAGCTAAGGAATGCTACAAGGACGCTGTTCGCATCGACGTACAATGTTTTGAGGCCTTCCAACAGCTGATGAAGAACTCTTTGATGTCGCCTGATGAAGAATGGCAGTTCCTTGAATCTCTCGACTTTGACGCTATAATAGTGCCTGGGGATCCCTCCTCGTCACAGGAAGCTTCCGAGTTTACCAAGATGCTTTACACTACACGGCTCTCTAAATACCGGAATCCCGAGTCATTTACTACCGCTTGCGAGACCTTGTCAACTCACTATAATCTCTCCTCGAATCCAGATCTCTTGTTAGCCCGAGCAGACCTCCTATACACTCAGTGCAGATACAAGGATGCTTTGGCCATAACGGACTCTATTCTCCAAGAGGACAAATATAATTTTAGCATATATCCCTTGCACCTTGCTTGCTTGTTTGAACTCAAGTTGAAGAATGTGTTATTCTTGATAGCACACGACCTTGCCGACAACCACCCCGGGGAGCCTTGCGCCTGGCTTGCGGTAGGGATCTATTACTTTGCGATTGACAAGATCGCCGAAGCTCGGCGATATTTTAGTAAAGCTAGCATGATGGACCCGCACTTTGGGCCTGCTTGGATCGGTTTTGCCCATACGTTCGCGGCCGAAGGGGAGCACGACCAAGCCATATCAGCATATTCGACGGCGGCTCGGTTGTTTATGGGCACGCACCTCCCCCAAGTATTCTTGGGAATGCAAAACCATGCCCTAAATAATATGACACTCGCCGACGAATTTTTGAAAACTGCATATGGTCTCTGCAAAACGGATCCCTTGCTTCTCAATGAGATGGGAATTGTGTACTACCACCAAGACCGACCACAAGATGCCGCCACGCTGTTTCTCAAGGCATTAGAAGTAGCCGAAGATATTGACGCAGAACCGCAGGCTTGGCTCTCTACCCGGACAAACCTTGGGCACGCCTACAGGCGTGCGAAGAGGTATGACGATGCCCTAGACCAATTTGACGATGTCTTACGACAAGGTGGCAAGGATGCTGCTATTTTTGCATCAAAAGGGTTAATCTACATGGAACAGGGAGATAAGTGGGATTTGGCAGTCGAGGTACTACACCAAGCCCTAGCGATACATCCACAGGACCCGATCGCAACAGAACTATTGAATAAGGCATTAGAAGAAACCGCTGGAATGCTAATATAAAAGGCAGCATCGTTTTAGCTTCGGCTGATAAAGTGCAGCCAACAATCGTACAGCTATTCGAGTGCTCCTTATGCACCACTCAAGTCCCATCTAGGAAAGAAGTCAAGGGCCTTGATATTTGCGACTTAAAAGGGCGTCCATTAGGTGCGGACCCGCCGTTCCCCTCGTTTCATTGCGTGCTTTTGATTGGCTGCCATGGAAACTAAACATCATATACCCTATGTCATCTTACGATGTAGCACTGGAAGCATTTGTGCTTGTTTAACCAGGTGCTTCTAGATGAAAGACCACGGCCGACGAATGGTTATACAAAGCTGTATCGTGTCGTAAGGTTTCTTGTTCCCTACCGTGCGTGTTATCAGGAACAAAACACCTTTAAAGTGGCAACTATGCACCTCGCTCGGGTTGCCCGAGGATACCGCTATAGAAGGTGTGTAATAACATGTAGCTATTAGAATCGAGACGACTTATAAGATATGTCAAATCTGATTTAGCCATCAATGTGCAAAGGTTGGGGATTGCTTGATATGGTAAACCGTTAGGAAATTACTCGCAAAAGATTACCCTTCGCAGATATTATATACCTATTTAGCTGCATGAGTATCTTCTAGGCAGTATTCCGGGTTAGGAATCATTGTAACTACCGTAGGTGTAGAGTAACTGGTGGCGGTGCAACTTGTGGCTCATTTCGCACAGCCATAGACATATGTATAGGGGGTTGTCAAGCAGGTATCTGCATTTCGCACGTGATCTGCAGTGCTAAATTAGGTCCAAGCTTAGACCCAAAAAGTTTCGCCCCAAAGGAACTAGGTAGGTTAGGACCAGCCTACCCTCTACCTACCTACCTAATACTTAACTTTCAGCACATCGATCTTCAGTTTTATCCTTCCTGCAAATTTCAAACACGATTGTATCCGCGACCAAAAGCACACCGTGTGTTCACCCTTCACCATGTCGTGGAGAAACCAAGGCATTACAGGCTCCAACAACATCCCTCTTGGTACCCGCCGGAGGTTTGGTGGCGAATCTGATGGTGTCGAGGCTGGGCGTGACAATAGAGATGGTCTTGATGGCGCCTTCAATGGAGATCGCGATCTAAAGCGCGGCCGCAGTCCCGAGCCAAGTAAGCAGCACAACTTTTCACAGCGTTGTCTATGGTCTTCTTTGTTTTCTGCATGCAATCTGCTCTGATTCTAACTATGTCGTGATAGGAACCGAAACAGATGGACCTCGCCGTCGCAAGAAGCGCAATAGATGGGGCGACGCCTCCGAGAATAAAGCAGCTGGTCTCATGGGCCTTCCTACCGCTATTGTGGCCAACATGACAAGCGAACAGCTCGAGGCCTATACTTTGCATCTACGGATTGAAGAGATTAGCCAAAAATTGAGAATCGATGATGTCGTCCCTGCTGATGGTGACAGGTATGCCTCCTTCCTCCTTGCTTCTCGACTGCAATATAGAATCCATTCTTTACTAACCCGTGCATCATCCAGATCTCCTTCTCCCCCACCACAGTATGACAACCATGGTCGCCGTGTCAATACCCGAGAATACCGTTACCGCAAGCGCCTGGAAGATGAGCGACACAAATTGATAGAAAAGGCTATGAAGACTATCCCTAACTACCACCCGCCACAGGATTATCGTCGGCCGACCAAGACTCAAGAGAAAGTCTATGTGCCGGTCAACGATTACCCGGAAATCAACTTCAGTGAGATTGCTAACCCTCTAACCTTTCTAACAATGCCTTTCCCCCTTCTTGTTCAGGACTTTGCCAGGAGTGCAGACTCACCTCCATTCGTAACGTGCAGGCCCTGGCCGCATCTAACTACATTCCCTTACTTGCCTTGTGACGCGTACTAACACTTAGCTCTTCTCCCTAAAGTTGGCTTACTTATTGGCCCTCGTGGCAACACTCTAAAGAAGATGGAAACTGAATCCGGTGCTAAGATTGCAATCCGCGGGAAAGGTTCCGTAAAGGAAGGTAAAGGCCGATCTGATGCTGCACACGCAAGCAACCAGGAGGAGGATCTCCACTGCTTGATCATGGCAGATACTGAGGAAAAGGTCAACAAAGCCAAAAAGCTGATACACAATGTCATCGAGACCGTAAGTCCAAGACATCCATCTAACCCAACCTAACACAAGATATTAAAATCTCCTTAGGCAGCTTCTATTCCCGAAGGTCAAAATGAGCTCAAGCGAAACCAGCTCCGAGAACTTGCCGCACTGAACGGCACCCTTCGTGACGACGAGAATCAAGCATGCCAGAACTGTGGCCAGATTGGGCATCGTAAATACGATTGCCCCGAGAAGCAAAATTTCACCGCCAACATCATTTGCCGCGTCTGTGGAAACGCAGGCCACATGGCTCGAGATTGTCCCGACCGGCAAAAGGGGGCTAGCTGGCGTAATGATGGTCCCCGAGCTGCTGGCCGAATCAGCGGAGGAGATGGCGTTGACCGCGAATACGAGGTAGGTTTTGCCTTGTTCTATGCATTAAAGTTCTTGACACGGTAGTTGACTCGTTTTGTTTAGCAATTGATGCAAGAGCTTGGTGGCGGATCCGGGGGGCCGCCTGCTCGTATTGAAGCAGGACCGGGTTCCTACAACAATAACGGCAACGGTGACAGCAAACCTTGGCAACGTGGACCGACTGGCGCAGCTGCTCCCTGGCGCTCCCGCAATGATGATCGTGGTCACGAAGGTGGTGCTAGCGGCGGCGGCGGCGGCGGCGGTGGCGGCGGTACGGCTCCTTGGCGTGATCGCGGTAACCGAGGCGGCGAAAGTCAAGCAGGTGATTATTATGGTGGCCAGAACTACAACAACGGCTCATCCGTTCCTGGCGCCGCTCCTTGGCATCAACCTAACCACGCTGCCAGCCAGTCGAGTTATGGCGGCTATCCGGGCTACTCCGGCTACGGTGGTTCAGCCCCTGGAATGGGGCCGCCTCCTGGCCTTCCCGCAAACCCTCTTGGCGCACCTCCCGGCCTTCCTGGCAACCTGAATGCCTTGATCCAGCAGTACGCTGGTGGAGCGGCACCGCCTCCGCCGCCATCTGATGGCGCTCCCCCACCCCCTCCTAGTGATCAGCCTCCTCCACCTCCTCCTGGTGCTTAGTGCAATGCATCAGGTTACTCTGGCTCTCGGGATACTAACCTCTGTTAACGAACCCGTTGACATGTCGCGTTACTAGTCATTTCGAACAATTCGGTGTTGCTCGCTAACCGCGCCCACAAGCGCCGTATTGATTTAAACGATATGACATTTAGGAAACGCGCATAAGCATTCCATCACATCGAACCATCGGAGTGAGGCCAGACCCTCAATCGCATACGAAAAGGAACGAGAGCGCATCGGTGTACAAGTAGGCAACTACCTAGGACTAACCTGTAGTAACAAATTGAGAATACATACTATTGCAGAAGTGAACAGGTATACCAGACCAGTATACGGGATTAATGGTGCAACTCTATCTGCGCATTTGTGTCAACGCGTATATTTCGCAATATCAATGGTACCTAAGTAGGTAGTCTAGCTATGGTGTTTTAATCCTGCCTAGACAAGCCACCATGCAGGTAACCCCTGGGTTCTGCCCTGGGCCTCAGACATGCTCCGGACTCTCCATTCAGGACCCCACTCTACGTAGCTACCCTTGCCGCTTACCCACTTAAGTAGGTAGGTAGGTACTCAACCTTAGCTCCAACGCAACGCAACCGGTCATGGTTTTCTCTTTCTTCAGCTCTACGCATATCTACTTTCGTACCTGCATACTTTATACTTGACGTAAAGAGGGAATTTCCTATCGGAGTGTTAGGTTTAGCAAGGGATTATCCTACAGAAATGAGAACGACTTATTTCGCATCAGCTCGTCTAGCCTACGGCACTCTCCCTCAGCTTGGTTAGGTGCTAGACTGCGGTGCTTAACTTTAGGTAGCTACTAAGCTGGGTACTATTCCACTGTACATATAGTTAGTAGTTACCTAGATACCTATGTACCTGCTCCCCGCAGCTCAGCTGGGTAATGCACGTCAGGTTAGCTAAGCGCCTCCATACTTTATACATACCTAGATCGGGAGCCATGATCCCCACCTACGTCGCGCTCTCTCCTCTCACTCTCTATCCCTCTCATACATCCTACCTCGGTAGCCAAGCTTATATGTAGATAGCCAACCTAAGTATCTAGGCTATGCACGCACCTAGAGCTCGAGACGCACATCCTACGTATCCTCCGTCAACATGGCTTTGTCGAACCCCGTAGCCTTCCAACCGTTTCCCGTATCTTTCTGGACCACCGTCACCTACCTCGCCCTCCTCATCCCGCTGCTTGTCATCCACGAGACGGTTCCTTCGCCTCCCGACAACACGAACCTATATCACGGATTGAACCTAACGAAAGCATGGCTAGACCTAACTATATTATCGCATTCGTATCATCCCTTCAACAGCCGACAGAACGACAAGATCCATGACTGGATCCTGCTGCGATTGGACGAAATCCGGGAAAGGAACTCGGCCAGCGAGTCTGCTATGGTTGTTCTGGAAGACGTGACCTCCAATCTGACAACGTCTGACTCTATATGGAGCCCGAGCACGAGGAGCGCCGCCTATTTTGAAGGGAAGAATATAATCGTCTACATCCGGGGCAAGGACGATCCCCCCGGACGATGGTGGGAAAATGGCTCGGCGGGTTATGGAGGAGACAAGGTCATCGGTAAAGGCGGTGTTTTGCTGAACGCCCACTACGATTCGTGCGTGTCGGGATTATGCCGTGCCTCGCAGAGGATGCTAACGTTAGCATAGCGTGTCCACCGGCTTTGGTGCAACGGACGATGGCATGGGCTGTATCACTGTGATGGCCATGGTTGATTACTTCTCTCGCCCTGAGAACCAACCCCAGAAAGGCATTGTCGCTCTGCTCAACAACAACGAGGAGGATTTCCTGTGGGGAGCTCAAGCTTTCGGGAACAGTCCATTCATGCCTTTCTGCCATACCTTTCTCAACCTTGAAGGAGCAGGGGCTGGTGGCCGCGCGGCTCTCTTTCGAACCACTGACGCCGAGGTCACCGCTGCCTATCGTGGAAGCCCGAATCCGTTTGGTACTGTCGTAGCGTCAGATGCCTTTAGCCTTGGTGCAATCCGGAGTAACACCGATTACATCGTTTTCAACGGCGTCTACGGCATGAGAGGGCTTGACGTGGCCTTCTACCGACCCCGTGCTAGGTACCACACAAACGAAGACGACGCAAGGCATGCATCCAGAGCAAGTTTGTGGCATATGCTTAGCAATTCCCTGTACACGATGAAAACTCTTTCAGGTAATACCGGTAAGACTTTTATTGGAAACCGAGGAGATCGAGATCGCAACAAAGTTCCCAACGGCCGCGGCAATCCCGGCGTTTGGTTTGACCTCTTCGGAAAAACACTCGCCCTTTTCGAGTTACGAACGTTTTTCGCATGGTCTCTTACACTGCTTATTGCTGGGCCACTGATACTTGCCGCGATCACATTCCTGCTAATACGGCGAGGAAAATATTACTTCTTCTCAGCAACGGTGTCTCCCTACGAGGGGGCCGTTCTTGATCCTGTTTCTCTCGGCGGCCGAAAAGGGATGCTAAGATTCCCCTTTGCTCTGATCGTGGCGGGGGCTCTGGTGGTTGGGTCGGCTTACCTCGTGGCCAAAGTCAACCCCCTTATCATATATAGCAGTGAATATGCCGTGTAAGTCGTATATATGATCCTTAAGCACAGCACACAAGATTCTAACTGACTATGTTTGCAGATGGGCGATGATGTTGTCTTTATTCTACTTCGTTTTCTGGACCATCATGGCAGGCGCAAACTTTGCAAGGCCTAGCGCTTTGCATCGAGGTTACTCTATTATCTGGCTTTTCGCCATCGCCTGGCTCCTGGAAGTTGTAAATTCCGTCTTCGAGGACCGCTTCCGAATTGCTGCGGGGTATACATTCGTCTTTTTCCATGCGGCCGCTTTTCTCGCTGCAGTAATAGCGCTGTGCGAGTTGTTCGCACTTCCATCGAAGATGTCATTTGCGCAACGCGTCCACGCGGCCCATGACGCTACGGACCATGGCGAGGAGCACATGGTTGAGCATATTGGATCGATTTCCGATGCGGATAGCCCGAGCGACGTTGAAGCAGATGGAGCAGGTGAAGAGCCTGCGCCCGTCGCTTCGGAAACAACACCTCTGATTGCGGGCACCACCTTTGGGGCCGCTTACAGGCGAGCAAGCGCAGCACTCGATAAGAAGTTTATGGGAGACGAAAAAGGCGCGTACGGGTCTGAGCAACTATGGTCTTCGAAACTCCCCAGTTGGGCATGGATCCTACAGATTTTAGTGTTCGGACCTTTCCTCATTGTCTTGTTTGCCCAAAACGGGCTTTTTATGGTCTCCGCTATCGCCCAGACCGGCTCCGATGGGGGGAGCCTTTTGCTACCTTACTTGATCATGGTGTTTTTCAGCATTTTATTGCTCTTGCCAATAACACCGTACATACATCGAGTTACACATCACGTCCCACTTTTCCTGTTGGCTATTTTTGTCGGCACTTTAATCTATAACCTAGTCGCTTTTCCCTTCTCTCTAGAAAGTCGGTACAAAGTCTACTTCCAGCAGACTGTTGACCTTGATACTGGTGTATCACGCGTACATTATGTTGGGTTGCGCGAATATGTTGCGAAGGCCGTCGCGGATCTACCTTCAGCTACGGGCAAAGAGTTAACATGTGAGTTGACGAGTAGCTCACGTTCTGGACTTTACGACTGCTCTTATGATAGCTCCGCAGTCCCGCCCAACATCGTCAAGGCGATACTACCAGAAATCCCGCAACAGAAAGGCTACGATAGTTGGCTAACCTACAAAATTACCCGCAAGGATGGTGAGAGTAAAGCTACGTTCGAGGTGAATGGACAGGAAACACGATCATGCGCAATCATTTTTAAAAAACCAATCTCCACCTTCAAAGTCAAAGGCGGAACCGACCCCGACGAGCGTTTCGGCGGAATACCAGATGAAGGCCTAGACAAAATTAAGCTCTACCGTAGGGATTGGAATACGCCTTGGATCGTCGATGTTGAATGGGAGAATGGTGGAGACGACAACAGCGGCATCGATGGACGCGTTGTGTGTAGCTGGGATGATGTCAATACGCCAGGCACAATCCCTGCATTCGACGAGGGGCTACAGTACATGCCGCCGTGGGTAGCCCTTTCAAAGCTGTCAACTGGATTGTGTGAAGGCAGCAAGGCATTTGAAGCATGAGTGTCGGCTAAGCGTACGGTCTTCTCACGTACCGTTCCGCGTCAATCTGTTATGAAGTTGAGGTTCGAGCTTCCTAATAGTGTAAGAGGGAGGCATCGATGGCCAGCTGCCTGAATATGGAGTGAGTTCATCATAAGGCTCTGTGAAGTTTGTTTGTATCTATATAATTGCACAGTGGAGAGGGGAGGTATCAACGGAGGCCAGGCAAAGCATGTATATATTGCCCGTGCTGATAACCGCTTGATTTGGAGCCGGCCCCCCTCCCCCGAAAACCTACCAGGTTATCTGAAATAGGTGGACACCTCCTATTTATTATGAGTACTGTACACCTAATGCCTAATAATAGTTATGAATAACAGACGGCGGTCTGGGTGAGTAACAATTTCTCTTCTCTTTCACAATGAGCAGACTAGACAGGTAGTGATGTCAAGGGTAGGCACATGTCTAATGCAGTCGTACATTGGTGAATAAGTAGATAGCCTAGCATTGTCAAACGTGCCTGTTAATTTATAGAGGCATCGTAAGTCGTAGTAATCTGCGAAGTTTTTGAGGCCTTGTGTCTTAATTGATCACTGAACGATGTTGTTGATTTCAGTTTGATGTTTGCAGGAGACATCAAAAAACCACATGAATATGTTTTCGCATTGAAGTACCATGTACATTTCTACGTTTCTTAGTATCGCCTAAGAGAATCTGTCAGGTACAGATGCGCACATATCATATGGAGACACCGTGTCGATTAGTCCGAAGGGGTGTGATAATGTAGTATTGGGTTGTGTTCTTGTAGATAGCCGAGCGGGAAGAATAGAGGACATGGTAAATACAGGACAAGATTGACATGTCCACCCCGGTGGATAAATTAATACTGTCGTATATATCCATCTGGCGTTGCAACCGTTGGTGGCCTTTATTCTGTCCATCCGGGTCTCATTCATTCACATTCACGCCTCGCCAGGATGACACAGCGCTCAGCTATATTAAGGATCAATCACATATCCCAAGACCTAAGAGATTCGATCTTTTAGTCTAATGCTTCATCTCTTCCTCCTGTATATCCACATTCTTCCCTCAACCCTAAAAATGCTGTCCCTAAAAGCCACACTCAGCTTCCTCGCTTCGAGCATAACTGTCCTCGGCGTAGCGCTTCCTGAACCCACAGCCACTCCGACCACGGCTTGCACGACAGGGACACCGATGACAACGGCTGGGTATCCGATGCCATACTATGCACAGGCAACGCCTAGCGCCGGCAAATTCACGAATGGATATAGGCCAGAGCCAAGGTGGGCTAATCAGCACCATGTCGGTAGCTATGTAAGTTGTCTTCTTCCCACTCTTTAATCCTATGATTCAAAGCCTGTGTCGGTTTTGTGGGTTTCCCTGCGTTGCTGGTCGGAGACACGGTTCCATCTCTGCAGTACGAGCCATGACACAACTCGATAACGACGGCGCCAGTGGAGGAGAAAGTTGCCAGCAAAGGAAAAGAAGGGGTGTATACGCGAGGGCACAAGGAGCGCGTCGGTACGGCTTATGAGAAGGGGAAAGACACAAACAGCAGCAGAGGCGCGTGAAAGGCCAAACTAAGTCAACTCAGGAGACCGCCACGAAAGGGAAGATAAGACACTAACGGCAAACCCCCGCCTGAAAATAGACCTTCGGCGTCCCAGAACCCGTCGAGACGGGCTTCGCCTACGCGCAATTCAAGTGCCAGTACTACTGCGCGAACCAAAGCGAGGGCGGCAGCTTCTTCGTGCGCGCCGACAGCAAGGTCGGGTCGTACTGTGATTGCTATGATGAGATGTGAGTTCGTTCATAAGCCCTCGACACCCCTTACACACCTTTTCCATATCTGCTACCTACATGATTCATCCTCCTGATGTATTTATCTCATTACTGCGTCTGGGGAACGAAATGGCAGAGAAACGCCCAAATATAAGCGGTCTTCACACGAAGGTTGAAATGCCAAAAAAAGCAATTAAAAATCAGATAAATATAGACAGAGAGAAACCGAGGGCTAACAATACACTCGCGTTTAGCATGGACCCCGCAGCTTTCGTGAGCAACAACGGAACTCTTGTCGGAGCCTGGAACGCTATCTGTAGGACTTGATGTCATATTTAGTATCTTGTGCCTCGTATCATTCCATATAGTGCACATACGCACCAATCAATAATTACCAGAAGAAAGAGATGTATAACAATGAAATACCTGCGCAGGCCAAACCAGTAGGGGCTAACAGCTATGTTTTAATCTGAGACTTTCTTGGACTGTGGCTCTATTTTCATGTTTACATGGCAACATTTCTGCCTTGCAGTCAATTTCATGATCTCAGCAGTTTTTTTGAAACTTTATTTCTCTTTCTTTCATCTACGAATTATCCGTCCTCTATCTCATAAAGGGCATCAGTGTAGAGTACATGAGTCCTGTGCTAAACGAGCATCCATCACCACTGGTGGATGTGGACCGGTTCGGTAATGTGCTTCCAGGTCCATGGAAGAAGGTATGGAGGATTAAAACATACAAAGGTCACTCGTGCCAAATCGATTAAGTGCCAGAAACACCAAGGGCCAAACCAATCCTAACGCCAATCGACTTTTATGAATCCCATTTCCATGTTCTCGTAAATGCTTTAGTCAACCTCCTCCATAGCGCTGTCACCGGTCTCCGCGGCGGTAGCGTCGGCAGAGGGCACATCCTCAAGCGCAGCCTCGGCCTCCTCGTCGAGGTTCAGGCCGAGAGACACGAGCTTGTGGATACGCTCAGCAAACCCTGCAGGCTCATCAATGGTGAAGCCAGACACCAGCAGCGAGGTCTCGAACAGCAGCTGGACGATAGACTTGACAGTCTTGTCATTTTCGCCATCAGCCTCGACCTTCTTCTTGAGCTCCTGGATGATGGGAGACTTGGGCGAGATCTCGAATGTCTTCTTCGAGCTCATGTAGCTGCTCATGGACGTGTCACGAAGGGCCTGAGCCTTCATGATACGTTCCATGTTAGCAGACCAACCGAACTGGCCGGTACGGATGGCACAAGGAGATCCGACGAGCTTGTGGGAAACGACGACCTTCTCAACCTTGTCGCCGAGAACCTCCTTTAGGGACTTAGTGAGACCCTCGTATTCCTTCTCCTCAGCCTCACGAGCCTTCTTCTCCTCCTCAGTCTCTTCGAGGTCGAAATCCTTGGTGATATCAACAAGCTTCTTGCTCTCAAACTCCTTGAGCTGAGTCATGGCGTACTCATCAATGGGGTCGACAAGGAAGAGCACTTCAAAGTTCTTCTCCTTGAGAGCATCCAGGAAAGGAGACTTCTGGACAGCTTTAAGGGACTCGCCGGTAATGTAGTAGATGTTCTTCTGGTGCTCGGCCATGCGGGTAACGTAGTCCGAGAGCGAAGTCAATTCATCTCCAGACTTGGTCGAGTTGAATCGCAGCAGCTTGGCGAGGGTCGGGCGGTTCTGCGAGTCCTCGTGAATACCAAGTTTCAAGTTCTTAGAGAAGGCGCTGTAGAACTTGTCGAACTGCTCCTTGTCTTCGGCAATCTCGTTGAATAGTTCGAGAGCCTTCTTCACGATGTTCTTCTTGATGACCTTCATGATCTTGTTCTGCTGTAGAGTCTCACGAGACAAGTTCAGGGGAAGATCCTCAGAGTCAACAACACCCTTGATGAAGCTAAGCCACTCCGGAATGAGGTCAGTGGCATCATCAGTGATGAAGACGCGGCGGACGTAGAGCTTGATGTTGTTCTTCGTCTTCTTAGTCTCAAAGAGATCGAAGGGAGCACGCTTAGGAACGAAGAGGATAGCACGGAACTCGAGCTGACCCTCGACGGAGAAGTGCTTGACAGCGAGATGGTCCTCCCAGTCGTTGGAGAGCGACTTGTAGAAAGCAGCATACTCCTCCTGGGTAATGTCCTGTGGATTACGAGTCCAGATGGGCTTCTGCTTGTTGAGCTCCTCCTCTTCGATAGTAGTCTCCTTGACCTTCTTGGTCTTGGCCTTCTTCTCCTTCTCCTCATCCTCATCGTCAACCTCCTCAATCTTGGGCTTCTTGTCATCGTCGGCCTCAACTTCCTCGGCGTCCTCATCAGGAACCTCCTTCTCAGTCTCCTTGGTGACGTGGAGGTAGATAGGATATGAGATGAATTCAGAATGCTTCTTGATAACTTCCTTGATCTTGCTCTCGTTGAGGTACTCAGACTGCTCGTCCTTGAGGTGAAGGATCATCTTTGTGCCACGCTTCAGAGGCTCGCCTTCCGTGTCGGGTTTGACGCTGAAGGTACCACCAGCAGACGACTCCCAAATGTATTGCTCGTCATCGTTGTGCTTTGAGACGACGACGACCCGATCGGCGACAAGGTAGGCAGAATAGAAACCGACACCGAACTGACCAATCATGGATACATCGGCACCAGCGGTGAGGGCCTCCATAAACTGCTTAGTACCGGAGCGAGCAATTGTTCCAAGGTTGTTGACAAGGTCCTATCCGCAGTGTTAATCTTGCTGACCCTCGAGACGAGCCTATTGCGCACGGGGTCACTTACAGCCTTGGTCATACCGATACCGGTGTCCTTGATGGTCAAAGTCTTGTTCTCCTTGTCAGGAATGATGTCGATGCGGAGGTCCTTCTCGGCATCGAGCTTGCTAGGATCGGACAATGCCTCATATCTAATCTTGTCTAGGGCGTCGGAGGCGTTCGAGACGAGTTCTCGCAGAAAGATTTCCTTGTTGGAGTAGACGGTGTTGATGATGAGAGAGAGTAGCTGAGAAATCTCAGCCTGGAACTCGAAGGTCTCAGACATCTTGAATGTGTGAGGGGAAGAACGCGGGGAATCTGTAATCTAAGTGTTAGTGTGAATTAGGTACTGTAGAGATGTGTGTGAATATAAAGGAAAAGTGCCGTGTTGAGAAGGAGGCAGAATAGTCTGCCTGCCCTTATGTCAGGCTAGGTGGGGTATAGTTTGACGAGTGCTGGGATTCGCGAAGCACACAGAATCGTCAGGGATGGGCAAATAGTATCCTATTCTCGAATTTCCAGCAACTAAGCAGTGCGGTGACTGCGTAGTGTTGGGTATCAAGCGGGAGGAGGAGAGAGGGGGTGCAAGGCAAGGCAAGGCTGAGAGTGGTGGCGGGGAGTTCACATGTAGAAGAGAGGGACAGAGCTGGGGGAGCACTGCTATAGGTCTAACCTACCAGATATCGGACGGGAGGATGTTGTTTGGAGGGGTATCAAGAGAAAACTACTCTTCGGATGAAGTGTAGACTACGCGGAAGAAGGATTGAGTTGGGCTTGATTGATTATTGATTGAAGGTTGAAGGAGGAGACGGAGGAAGAAGAGGGTGAGGGCAGAGAAATATCTGAAGATCGAAGAGAGAGACGAAGCACAGACCAATTTTTCAAGCTTTGGATTCTATCGAATTCTACGGACTGGCAGCGACAGCCTGCGGCTCTAAGCGCTGTGATTGGCCTACCAGGGCATCGATTGGCAGCCCATGGCAACCAGAAGGTACCAGAATCGCTACATGACTTCTATCGACTACCATCGACGTCTTTCTGTGCCCCACTGATTGGCCGAAAGCAGCAGCGGCGGCTGCATACCAGCCCACCTAGCCCACCGGATGGGGCCCTCTTCCCTGGCGAGCCCTGCCTAGCCAGAGGTGGCTTGGCCACGCTGCCTACCTAACCCCTCGTTGCCTCACCTTTTGCCTCACCTTACCTACATATGTAGTAACTAGTGTAGGTACCTACTCGCCAGAGCCACCCAGCCTACAAGCGTTGCCTTGGGTTCCCTGCGATTACCTACATAGATCTAGGCTAGGCATGAAAGTTTTTACCGAGATAGTTAATAACAAGAGAAAAAAAACTAGAAAGCAAACTCTTAATACGTGTACCTACCAGATCAGTTTCTGGGTCCTACTCATAGTATAATAGTTGCAGCGTTAGTTGGTACCTTTCAGGTAACTACTGTACCTTACAACAAAAACACACCGCCAAGCATTTTGCTTCCCGGTTTAGGTAATCCGTAGTTAGGAATCACAAGCTGCGGGGTTTGGTGTTCTATGTACGAAGATGAGGCAACAGCATCGATATCCTTCACACTCCTTTCTCTTTCCCTTTTTCCCACAACTATCTTGCCTCCTCCCGAGCGCTAGGTACCTAGGGAAGTACTGTGTAAGGCTAGTTGGTCGATAGGTGTGCGTTCAGGTGCTGGTCTACCTACAAGTACGAGTGTTATGCCCGCTCAGCCACTTGTCATTGCCTGGTGGGGTGTTTGTTTACCTAGCACCTCCAGGATAAGTTTTACCATCCCGAATCAGAATACAGCAGTTGATTTCAAAATCAAGGATCCCGCCAAGAGATTTGAGTGCGTATGAACAACTAAACTGTGTACTGTAATACTTGAGACTACCTATAAACTTAGCGTAGTCAGCCGCTATAATAGTCCACTCTGGTAGCCATAGCACCCTGCTGTTACCTAATCATAGCGGCTAACTACGCTAAGCGTATAGGCGGCCCTAAGTATACAGTACACCACTTAATTGTTCACACGCACCTAAATCTCTTGGCGGGATCCTTGATTTTGAAATCAACTGCTGTACAGTACCTAGAAGCCTGAGCCCTGTCTTAAGCAAGACCCATTTTTTATAGCCTGATATAAACAACTCTACAAAATCTTTAATGTACATATTTACTATAATTGCATAAAAAGTAAAACTGTGTACTAAAACGGATTCTAGTATATTATAGGATTGTCTGTTTGAGCAACTACTTAAGAAGTCGCTCGAACATAACAAAACGCGCCCCGATCTTATTTCTAATCACATTTAAGTCTAATGTTGCGTCGGAAACTAGGAGAGGTGCCCTTTATCTGCTCAATCCGAAAAAAGACTCCCAAAGTAGTACATCTGCGCATTACAACTTTGATTACTACAGTTCCACGAACACGATCACACGCCTAATGATGCACGTTAACTTTAAGTTACGTATGAAGATACGTAACTTACATATGCAAATTTACCATCATCACGCACTTCGTCACCATCTTCGAACCGAAATCAACCACCCCTGCCCGTGGTCGCTATCACGCCTCATGAATATTTTAATTTATCGTTGCCGACCACTACTCCAGGTAGGTGTCGAGCTGATTAGACCTTAACGAACTACTTCTTGTCATCATGGCTCGAGGACCGCGAATGTAACCAGTTTTACTCAGCCATGTTATTCCATAGCCCGGTAAGTGTATTGTAGCAGCGGGTTCGGATAAGGTTGTAAATGGCGACCTGGGTAATGCTGCGCGGCGAGAGAGAGCTGTCCCAAGGCTCTCCCTCTAGCTATAATGCTTTGCAACATGAGGATCTGAGGGCGACTAGTCGGTCGGGATGGATGGGGTGCCTGCCACTTGTATGAATACTCCTGGAGCGGCATATAGATCATACCCATATTCTTGTCCTCGTATTTGATCCTATTATAGTAAAACGAGGCGGGGGTACCGCCCTAAAAGGAAAAAGCAAAATTTAATATCGCACCTTGAGGGCATACCTACTGTATTACGCCTATCTCGAGCGAAAGTTTAAAATTAAGCACATATATATATACCTCCTGATCCCCTTAGAGATCTTCTCATTTTCCCTTCTTAAAAAGCATCCAAGTGCCCTCCCTACTCCTTAGTAAGCTCCACGTCAAGCCAAAGCTTAGAATCACCCACTAAGCCGGCGATTACATAAAAAGACACCCCTTTAGAGATCTTCTCATTTTCCCTTCCGAAACATCATCTAAGAAGTCCTACTTATTTCTTAGTAAACTCTAAACCAAGCCAAAGGTTAGCAACCTACTAAACCGGCGATGGATACATAAATTAAAAGACTAACTAGTACTTAAACAATAGGTACCTCCGTTGCGATGACTTCTAAAGCTGCTTTTAAATCCGCGCTTATCGAATGGTCCGTATGGAGCGATCAAGTCGTCAATGGCCAACTCAACCCTGTTCTTCTTGATCTAGCAAACCGCGGCTACTATATCCAATCCGAAGTGTTGCATATACCTGAACAATACGCCATTTTTTCAACCGGTCCACCTCGCCTCCAGGTCTACGAAGGCCAAGCATTCGTTATTGCCTATTATATTATACTTTACATAGGCGCTGCGCTTGCATTCTTCTCTTTCCTTTTAAGAAGATTAGGAAAATTCAACATAAGACTATATGCCATTCCTTTGATCACATTTATATTTATATTGGTCGAACTATATATTGCACTGTTATACCCACCTCAGCGCGCACCAGGTTATGTCTGGGATGACTGGGAAGTTTAACGGACATAATAGTACTAAAGTGGGCAATAACAATATCAAGTCTAATCCACCAAACTATTGTTGTAATGGTATTACTAGGTACCAGGCAACCAGGTGCTAACTACCCAGGGTTACTGTACATGATTATCAAACCTCTTGTGGGGTAATACACATCTTATACACGACGATGAAGAATAGGTCATAGACTAGAATGCTCCAAATGAAGATGTTGCCGAAGAATCGAGCGACTGGTGTCTGCGGATTCGGCATCATAATGGCACCATTCCAGTAAATAGCGACAACGACGAACGTCCAGGCAAGTAGTCCAAACACGACCGGCTCATAAATAAACCAAGGATAGCTAATGTACTATGGCGGAAGTATAGCGACAACAAGTTAATAAAGCTAAAAATGATAATAAGCTTGGTTGCAGCCAAATGGAGAAAGCACGAATACCATCACGAAGGCGAAATGGAACAGGTTATTGAGGGTAAAGTGGCTGCCCACTGCGCAGGCCTCACGGACACGTTCGACATGCAACAATAAACGAAGGTAACTAATGTAGGGCACATATAATATTAAAAAGCTTGCTCCCTTCCAGCCTTCTTCCACAAACAAAAAAAGTGGGATGACTCAACGGTTACAGGCAAAGCTGACCATAGCGTTCTGGGGGAACGTGAGAGCGCAGATAACTGCCCGATGATGACGTTTCTTTTGCCATTTTTTAGGTCTGTAGTTCGATTTAGCCTCAGGCCACACCTTTTTCATCTTTCTCTCTCACTCTCTCACTCTCTCACTCTTAATATTCCCTCCCCGGCCGGAGAAGAGGCGCGCAATGTAACCACCCTATAGAACGAATAGCACGATCCTAGCTTATCCCCTTGCGGTTGTGGTGTCGCGTACGGTATTGGCTACAAGCCTGTGTCTTGAAAACTAGTCACAATATCTACATACACGATATAAAGTAAGGAGAGGAGTTCTCCATACTTAGGGAGAGGACTTATGTGTCAGAGAGAGGAGCTCAGAGAATTGAGGGCCAAAGTGGGGATCGGTTCCTAATAGTTCAGCTCATAACTACAAGACACACTCCAAATTTTGCAGTGCAGGTGCTAGAACTCAATGAAAGAAGAGATAATCACAGAGAATACATTTATTTAATGCATTTAATTGAACTTATTGATGTTAATAATACCTATGGTGGACCTTGAGCTAAAACGCCGCTGCTTGAGGCTTACACCTAACCTAGGCTTACGAGGTAGTTTACTTTAGTGAAGAACACGGCCATTTCCTCCTACTTCTGAGAACATTGCAGCCTCATACAATTTTCATCACGCTAGTCGGCGTACCTGAGGATGCAGCAGAAGAGTACGCTATAGAGCCCCTCCGGAGGCTTGATAATATCAAGACCCAACGTTACCACTGGCTTCGTCATATACGAGACGAACTTGTTCGGAATATGATGATGTCGTAGAATGATGTTCGATTGTGGCGCCGGGAATCTAACGATATTATATCGCATTTAAGGGCGACTAGCGGAGCAGACAATACAAACTGGCGGGTTAAAAGCTGTCACCTGATCTCGATGTCCATGACACTGCCCATTTCCCACTCTATTCCTACATTCATCGGATACGAATACATAAACATTGTCGGATTCGAGCTATCAAGCTCAATAGAATCCTAGGACCAAAACGGCTGCAAGACTTGTGCTAATGCTCGGAACCATGACGTGGATGAAACGTCTTAAAACTTGACAATACTACCGGGTCACTCTTTAGGGCTTCTTACAACGTAGTAATTCATTATCCATCCGTTATAGTATTCGTTGATCATAGTATAAATAATTCTCTCTTAAACGAGGCTTAGAGATATGAATAAACTATCTTTCGCCCTAATCTTACCTTTGGTCTCGTCATACCTGACGAGTGACCGTATTATTCGTAACGATTAGAGAGATGAGGTAAATTGAGAGAGGGAGGAAAGTAAGCCTAGGTCAGTGACGATTAGAATGTTGTGCAAGTCTACCTACGATAGGTGGACTTGACCACTTTAGCTTCCATAGTCAAGTAGCCGTGGCTGTTAACGCCGTAGAAAGACAGTATCGTAGACAGCGGAGGTTTCGCCGATTTCCATTGTATTATTAGATACTAATATATCAAAAGTAGAAAAGGCGACGCCCGGAGTTTCGGGCGGGCTGCTTATAGGAAGCACTTAATTTTCATGGGGCGGCGGCGTTATACGTTAGCCTTTTGGCGATCGCATCTCAGTAATACGGAGATGACTCCCGAAGAGGTGAAATCTACTATGTGCTCATGAGATGCTTCGAAGTGCAGAATACACCAGATGTCGGACTTAAAATCCCTTCACCCCTACATGAGCGCTACTGTGGCTGATCATCATCATTTTCTTTATAGTCAGCCAGATAACCCTGCAATTTCCATAGTTTGAGTTGGACATTAGTTGTGCGGCGGCCGGCGAGCATAAATAGTGACCCGCCTGCGAGTATTGCAGCATTTTGTCTAATCTCTGCAGCGCCTTGGACACCTAGGAGCATGGGCATGTTGTGCACGGCCACGCAGGTGTTTGCACCATTGTTGCTTATATTGTAGATAGAAAATGGACCTGGCTGGGCCCTAGGTTCTGCAGTTTCGTCAGGCTCAGCAGGATTACTAAACCATAACACTGCACCTTGGTGCTTGTGCTGCACATCATCCCAACCGTGGCACTCCACGATGTAGTGCCGACTGTCTTCGGCGCAAAGTCTCGAGAGGTAAAGGAGGTCGTCGATGATGCCTCGACGCATCCGATGCAGAATAAGGGAATCCATGTCCTCGCGCCACACGGCGCTACCAGCAAACCTCGCGTAGCGGGAAGTAGTACCCCCGAATAGGCGTCCGGGATGGCGTTCGTAGCCTGACCCCTTCGTTGTGAAGGCAGAGATGAGATCCCGCCTTGCAAGGACGTATGCTGAAGGTCCATAAGGCTTCACATCTTTTGATTTGACAGGAACAGACGGGTTCACTTTAGGGTCTCTCCTCCAGACGGTTGACTCCCCTCCATCTGTGCCGACGTTTTCTTGGTCACTGTAGAGTTCCCCCTCTCCTGTACAGGGCTTCCGTTCAGTTCCATCTGCTTGCTGGCATTCAGCGGGTTGATCCCATGCTAAACTGCGCGGCACCCACCACGGCCGGCCAGTTTCGGGATGAGTGACAAGGTTGAAATCTTGCAGGAAAAAGGCGGGAAACCGTGTTCGGGTCGCGGAGCAATGGCGTACCGGCGTGGCAAGAGCCTTGGCTACCATACCATGTCAACAATTCGAGGGTCTTGACTAGCTGCTGAGGAGAGGAGCTCTAGACTGCACTCACCAAAAGGATTCTTGCGGAACTGTCGCTCGACAGAGTTCTGAGCTTTGCTCCCTTTCGGCTTTGGAGCCTGGTGGCGCGTGGTGGCTTCCCAATAGGAAGGATCCATGACGGGCGACAAAGGGAGGTCTCCGACGGCGGTGGCTACCGTCTTGTTGTCTGGGTCGATGCTCGGGCGTGGATGAGCCGCAGCGTTTGCGGTTACTATGGGAGAGGCATCGTTACGGCGCCTCTCGGTTGAAGCGCGGCGAAGAATCTGCTTCCAACGAGCATGCCGGCATATCCGCTGGTTAATTCTGGCACTGCTCCGTGGCAGCGCTGTACATACTTTCATAACCACATTTGATTACGGTGATATTGTCGTCGATCGTTAGCCTGGGGGGGTTCTTGGAGTTAACCTTGCGTAGGAGGATACCTATGTAGGCGTACTTTTTAGGTAGATATGGGGATAAGGGATAATCTATTAACCGGATATGTTGATAAATGGGACTCGCTCCGATACAGGTTCTACATAGTAGGTAAGTTTTACCAAATGCCAAGTATGGATCAAAGTAGGCTTAGCGCACTTGCCGCTTTTTCTCATGCTCGGCTCAGCCAGTTATCAGATCAGTCAGGTGACTAAGGAGCTAATTTATGCTTTATTTATGCAGAGCGAAACGGTCCTTAAACCGTTAGCTTTTAACCGTTTACTGAATCGATATGTAGCCCAAGACTTGTTGTACCCATACCATCAGTTTTACCCAAATTAACCACTTCCTTTTTTGCTATGCACTCTCAACAACCTGTGCGCTTCACATACAGCGTCAATTTTTCATCGGATTCGTATTCAGCGCAACCAGGGCTATCTAGCGATACTATTTTTGTAGGTCCAATCTCCCCAGCACCTCTCCCAACACCTCTTTGCCCTCCCCTGCCTTCCCCTGCCTTCAACGCCACGCGCAACACGATTCAGACTATAAAAACGTTATTTTCAGACTCAGCGCATCTTCAGCTTGATAACCATCTGTTTTTTATACAGGTTTTCTCTAAAGGTTAACTTTGGTTGATAAGAAACTTCTTCTGCCTCAGACCTCCCAGCCACTTCTATAATCAAGCATGGCACACTAGAGGCTATTCAGTGCCTACAGCACTGGCTACGTGATGATTCGGAAGGATTGTGGGCAGCAATAACCGAGATTGAGAGCCCTAGACCTAACTAAGCGATTATTTGAATTGTTTGATCAAATAACTTCGTCAAATCAAACAACAGGTTCAGGCAAGTCAGTCAAACAAGCGTTTTTTGCGATCAAATAAGGTAAAACAAGTCAAAAGCTGTTATTTTGACTTGTTTTACCTGTGTGCAGGGCTGAATAGGGAGCTTGCAGAGCTCTACATCACGTAACGTTCTTGTTTTAGACCTCACAATAGCTTCACTTCTAACCAAGTAATAAATAAATGCAGATATCTGGCAAACAGTCAGATACACCTCAAATCCTCTTTTAAGTGGTCAAATATCACCCTCATATTTGAATTATTTAATTTGAACGCAGCGCTGCTTATCGCATACATAAAATACACATCATAAGTGTTCAATTTAACGATGCGAATAAAGAACCAGGTATAATGTGAAAATTTTATTCACATACACTGGCAAGTTTTTGGAAACTTGTGTTCGGCATTTCGGCTTTTACCTAGATACTGCCTGTGGGTATCTGCAACTTGCTACTAGAATACCGAAATAGCATATGAGGGTCTTGGCCAATTGGATATACCATGCTGCCGAATTAGCAAGGAGTAGAATGCCTTACTCAAGTGCATCATAGCAGTGAGCTACTTGAGAACGCTTCCTTTAGCTCTTCCAGTCTGCTTGTCATTTCACCTGCCGGAATGCTATCATCCGCGTCGCCGAGCAGAGCTCTGCTCTCTGTTCCTTGAACAGGCCGATCCTACTCAGCAATACGTCTATCTCGATCACAACCGTGCAGACGTGCAGGTCTTCCAAGTACGGCCGAGTCTAGGTATCCGAAATCATCTTATGATCCATGTGTGCTCTGTCTTTTTTTTTTTTTTTTTTCACCTTTTCTAGAAGTGCATTACACATTGCTATATTTGCATACTTCCCAGGATAAGAATTACTCAACATGTCAGTTTGTTACTTCACTCTCTTTGAGGAAGTAATAGCACAAGAGGGGCAAGTAATGCATTTCTCTTGAGAAGTATCTTACGCTCGTGGCAGAGTTTACTAGGATCTGCACATCAGTAGATGTTTATGGGCTTTGTGTGATGTTCATCAGTCAGCAAAGTCGAGCCGATTGAACTATATGGTCGAATTTATGTAGTGAATCGGGTTCGATCAAACCGGCACAAGGGGTGGTTCAGGAAGCCAAGCGCGATGAGAAGGTGAAAGAAATGTTCGCTGTAAATTGTATGCCAAAGAAAAAGCAGTCGGAAAGAATTAGTAAGACGTGCCGAGGAGTACGCATTGCATACATATACGAAGATTCACATTTGTGCTGCCAAAGACGGTTTGTAAGACCCAGTGTTGCACGAAAAAAAGCTTTTCGGTGCTATGGCAGGCTGACTATAACGGCTGGGACTAAAATAGGTTGCGATGCGAGCTTCAGAGGGGAGTGAGTAAGTCAAGTAGAGAAGACAAAAACAGATCGAAAAACTGCACAATCATTTTGTGAGAGGCATGGAGTCATATAGAAACTGTCTGTCACAAGCCCCCATCAGGGCTATACGACTGGGTGTAGTGTCACTAGTTCTACCTTAAGACAACTCAGCCTCATCCATATTCCTGATAAACATCGAGTACCACTGAGCACCCTTGATATGCCCAATGATATTAAGCTTCTCATTAACAGTATGTATCCCATCCGGAAGCAACTCCGGCTTTCCCGGCACAAACCCAGGTGCATACCGGAAGATGTGCTTCGTCAAATCCCAGTAGAACTTCGTGTCCGTATTACCAGTCATGATACCCGGCGCCATCAGGATGTCCTCGCCGTAAAGCCCACGCGTAGTCCCAGAGAGCACACCGTAGGGTGTAGTCCCATCGACGCTCGTTGGCGTCACGGGCGCCGGCTCGAGCGCGTGTACGGATTTCAATGTGATAGAGCTCGGCGTCTCGGGCGCGTTGTCAAACGCGTGGACGGTGAGGTTGTACTTCGAAGCGATTCGCTGTGTCAGATGCGTGATTTGCGATTTCACGTCGTTGGTGCTGTCACCAACGTTTACCCTGTGGTTCACGAGCACGCGCGTGCGCTCTGGTAACGCGTTGCTTTTGATACCGCCGCTGATGACGTCCGTAGCGACCGAGGTGGTGAACAAATATTTGTATGTAGCGCCTAGCTTGGCGGCTTCGAGCGCCAGCTTGTCTTTTTTCGCGGGGCACGTAGGCTCTTTCCAAGGCAAGTGTTTTCTCAGGTTCTCGGGGAAATCATGGCTCCAGGCGTTCGCACACTCAAGAAGCCCGAGGAATGGGTTCTCGGCGTGGAAGCGGGGCTCGTACGGGTGTGCTTCGACGAGTGTAATCAGCTCGGCGGCTACACCAATACCGGTGTGCGCAGGCGGGATCGACGAGTGGCCGCCAGGCATTCTGATAATAATCTCGATATCAATGTAGCCCTTCTCCCCAACGCCAGGCATGGCGTACGTTGTTCCCCAGAAGTCCGCCGAACCAGCGCCTTCATCGACGATGATCGCAACGCCATCTTTGCCGTAGCGCTTGAGTAGGACCTCAGCGAGAGGGGCTCCGCCCTGAAAACCAGATATCTCCTCGTCGAATCCGAACGACAAGATCAGAGTTCGGGCTGGTACATATTCGGCTTTGAGGAGAAGTTCCACAGCCTCCAATAGCCCAATCAGATTGTTCTTGCAGTCCTGCGAGCCACGGCCCCAGATGAACGTCCCATCAAAATATCCGCTGTAAGGTGGATGAATCCATTCCTCCTTGGTGGCCTCCGCGACTGGCACAACGTCCTGGTGAGCCATAAACACAGTGGGCTTCTTCGCTGCGTCGGTGCCTTGCCACGTGTACAGCAGACCGTGGGTGTTCACCTTTTCGAGCTTAAGATGCTTGTGCACGAGCGGAAATGTCTTCTCTAGATACGCCGCAAACTCAAAAAAGACGTCCCATCGCGCGTCGTCGCCGATTGCACCCATGTTGTCAAAGGACTCCGTCTTGATGCGGATCGCGCCGGCCATATTCTCCACCGCGCAGTCGCGGAACTCGGACGAGTCGAGATAAGTTTCCATATCCGTCAGCTTGTCGCTGCTCCGGCCCGGGATGAGGGGGTCGACCTGCACGCACTTGGCGGCGGAGGCAGCGCGGTCCTCAGCACGATGTGTTGTGAGCATGCCGAGGAGGTGAAAGCATCCTCGCAACGCCAACGCGATTAGTATTCCGTGCAGGATCAGCTTCCCTACTGTTTTCCATCGCGATTGTGTGGCCCTCACGCGTGGCCCAGGGAGAATTGTGTCCTTCTCTGAGAGCATCTGCGTCTTTCGCATTGTGTGAATCCTGCTATGGACGATGGAGATGGAAGCCAACGAGCCGGGGCCTTGAAGTTCCAATTTATTATGGCTGGTTGGGTATGTCGAATCCAATCAATGGCTAGACAATGAGGGGTAAGTATTGTCCGGTTGACTGTAAGGTAGACTCGTGCAAATGCGCTAGAAAGGAAAGAATGAGAGCTTGCATATTCGTAATAATACTCTTTCCGCATTCTGGCGTCTTAATTCATGTCTGGATACTTGAATTGTGGTACCAACAACAGCGGCCGCCGCAGTGTCAAACTAGAATCCATTAACCGACATCATGGTCATTTGCGCCGGGGGGGGGGGGGGGGGGGGGGGGGGGGGGGGGGGGGGGCGGGGGCGGGGGGGGGGGGGGGGGGGGGGGGGGGGGGGGGGGGGGGGGGGGGGGGT